>LOJH01001663.1:2452-14345 GCA_001685095.1 Ellobius talpinus
TACCTTTTTCAGCAGGGTAGATCACATCCTGCTTCTTCAGTGGTCTGGGAAGGAATGCGGAAAGAGTTTCCTTCTTTCCAGAATACTCCTGTTCTCATCGCCCCACCTCTACTTCCTATCTGGTTGACCTGCCTATACTTCCTGCCTGGCCAATCAGCGTTTATTTAAAACATGATTGACAGAATACAGACAATTTTCCAATTCTCCTGCACCACTCCCCCCCTTTTTTTTAAACAAAGGAAAATATCCATAGTCCATTTTTTTGGGAATGTGGGTGTAGTTTTCCAGGCTACTTCACTTTAATCGACACCATGGCTAAACCAGCTTGTTCCAGCTGCCAGTGCTGGGGCTCTGACTCTAACAGCTCCAATAGGAGGAAGAAGGTGGGAAACTCTCCTTTCCCCTAGCTCTAGGCTGAAGGAGTGACCCCAGCTCCCATGAGGCTGCTGAGGACCCAACTATGCAGCCACACAGTCTGGACTCCTCCCCCTTCAAACTGTGCTGTTTAAGTTCCTGACACTGGCTACGCAGCAGCAAATCAGTAAGCCCATATTTCAGGTCCCAAACTACTCAAGGAAACCTCTTAATTGATGACTGAATTCTCAATGTGACTGTATCACCACAACAAATGAAGAGATCATAAGAACTTGCTTGGCATGAAGTCCCTCACACCCAAGCATTGACCTTAGACAATATTATAAAATGATGGACTCTTGCCTTTTTCTTCAGAGATATGAGGTGCCCTCCTGCTTATTAGGCTTCTTCAGATATTATTTTTTTTTAATTGAACTAGGTTGATGAAAAGACAAAATCAAAAAGCAATGGCATTGGTGGCGTCTCTTCACCAAACCGCCAGTTGTTAATAGATCCCAATTTCGCTTGTTATTGGGGGTTGTGTGTGGGTCCCCAGGACACTGTACGCTCTAATGAGTCACCCGAGCACAGTTCTCTGAAGCCTTGGGAGACCATTGTGCAACTCCAATGGACGGCATCCCTCCTGGCAGAGGCAGAGAAAGCAGGGCTCCGTGGGAAGTCCATGCTCCCTTAATTGTGTTCCCAGATGCTGTGGCTCTAAATTACCTTTTTTTCGTGAGTTCTTCTATGTCATTGTTTGCTTTCATTTCGGCCACTTCCTCTGTGCTATCAGGGCACAAATGGAAATGCACCCATTGCTCTGTTGTCCTTTGTGTCCCCCTGCCACCTGCGGTCCAAACCTAAGAGCTTGTGCACAATTAACTTCTGTTTTCAATCACCAGGAACAGGACAGGGATTAGTCATCTCCAGGCCACCTCAAAACAGGGTTTTCACAGAATTTCCTTTTCTTCCTTGTGCAAATCTACATAACATACGCTCTACCCAATCTACCTTCTTAGCTGTGCCCTGCGTCCCCTCATGAAGCCTGCGTCCCCTCATGAAGCCTGCGTCCCCTCATGAAGCCTGCTTCCCCACAGTACTATAAACACGTCCCACACCCTCCCTCCGAGCTCCTTCATCTTACAGATTGAAAACTCAATATTCACACTACCCACCCCCAGGGGCAGGCACCAGAGGGTTCGTGCATGTGTGCCCAGGTGAGCTTCGAGAAGCAGACAGGCTTCGAGAGTGATAGCCTGCAGTGCCTGCTGGATGCTCTGCAGAGGAAGGGTGCATTAGCTCCTCATGGGGTAATTGCTTCTCCTGCTGCCTTTGCATGGGTTCAGGTGACTCCGGTTTTTTGGGGGGGAAGAGGGAATGATTGGCAGCCCTAACTGGATTAACTAATGTTTGGGTTCTCATTTAGATTGCATTATTTTGACCATGAGGAAATATCTTTGCCCAGGGACCTCCCCCTTTAAATGCACCAGTTGGAGGAGTGGCAAAGCAAAGCGTGTGTTTACCTTCTTAGTATTTGGGATGGGGGAGTGAGAGGTGGAGTCCAAAGCCTCAGTGGCTTCCTAGGTCGCTGTAACATCAAGACTCCAGAGACACACTCGGGAGGATCCCTGCTCTCTGCCCCTCTTCCCAAGTGTGACTCCACTGAATGTTGCTGTAAATTTGGCTAAGGGGGTTGGTATGAAGGTGGAGTGGCTGTAACTCTGTAACAGTAACATTCCCTTCTTTTTCATGGCTTAATGCTATTCCATCACGCAGATACTTTTTTAACCCTTCACCGTTGACTCTGGTTGTGGTCAGGTGACCACACATGCCAACTGGGCAATAGAAGCCCATCCCCCACCCTGTTTTGTTTGCAGTTGAGTCTCAGTCCTCTTTCCACTGCAAAACTTGCTGTATGCTAGGCCCTACCGCTATTACTGTGGGTTCCAAACACAAATCCAGGACCTCTTCTCTTGCAGGAATGTGGGATGACCCCAGTTCAGTGTCAAGGGGTCCTCCCAGCAGACTAGGAACTGAGGTAGGTGAACAGGAACAGGGTGGAGGAGGGGTCCAGAGATTAACATCTGAAAGAAGCCAGAGCCATCCTAGGAAAGTCACCCTTGCACAGGAAAGAGGAAAGTACACTGTCCAAATGGGCCCGTGAGAGGCTGTGGACGGGGCTCTCTCTTTTGGAGACAGGTCTGGCACTGTTCCAAGCTCTCTTTCAGTAACCATTGTCTTTTCCTTTAGTGTCCACAAATTTCTGTACAATTCATTGTTAAAAATTGTAAGCTCCTATTTGTGTGTGTGTGTATGTGTGGATGTACTTTTGTGTACTGCTCCCATGCATGGGTGTGTACATGGGTATGTCTACACATAAAGATGTGTCTATATGTCCCCATTCCTATATGTTCATACATGTGCACACATGTGCATATATATACATATATATACATATATATATCTGTGTGACTACATGCATGTTTGCTTATATACGGGCCCAGTCTTTCTCTGTGTGAATCTCTGCATGAGAGTATGCGTGTATGTATTTCTAACCCATGTTATTTACTGGCATCTCGTCAAGCACTGCTCTCCTACCATCAGCCACAGATTCAATAACCCAAAGGGCATACAGGACTTCACAGACTTCACGTCCATAGGGTCTCTCACGCTCCTTATTATTGTGGATCTTGTCTCCTTGTTCTTATAGATCTGCGTATTTAATCTAGCTTCCGACTCCCCATTTTGATCACCCTTTATTACTGAAAACAGTCACTTACTACTCCTGCAAAATGCATGGCGTGGTCCCTCAGCACGAAGCTGCCCCTCCCCAAGTGACTGCTTTCAGTTGCTCTTTCAGGGGAGCAGCAAGAGCAGGGGTTCTCAACCTGTGGGTCGAGACCCCTTTGGGGGTTGCGTATCAGATATTTACATTATGGTTCACAGCAGGAGCAAAATTATAGTTATGGTGTAGCAACAAAATAATTTCACGGTTAGGGATCTCCATGGCATGAGGAACTGTATTAAAGGGTTGCAGTATTAGGAAGGTTGAGAACCACTGATCTAGAGGATGGATGTTGGAAAGTTCCTTATGTGAGCAGCTATCCGGGAAAGCTGCCTCCGGCTGGCCTGTCTTCCAGCCAGTGTGCCTTTCCCACCCCCATCCTGCTGTTACTGTTATAGGAAGTGTGGTGGAGTCTGGTGAGGGTTTCCACACTGACCTTCACCTTTGCCTAAGCTTCAGTGGAGAGCACTGGCCCAGGGGACACAGGGCAGACAAGAGCTGTTCTACACTAACCACATCCCCAGGCATGAAAACAACACACTTGGTAGGTAAGGGCAGGAACTTTGCCTTGCTGTGTATTTCAAGAAGACCTTGGGTTCAGGGAGCTCTTCCCAGTCACTTGTGTGCTGTGCTGTGTGGGCGGCTATCACGCAGACCCTTGGCACTCCGGCAGCCAGAGGCAGTGTGGTTGAATTGGCAAGGAACTGATAGGGATTTCTAAGAAAAGTAGAGAGTCACTAATGCTCTTCCATGTGTTCACAGTTCTCAAGGGCAACTCCAGCGAAACCTTGATCTCGGTAACTTAGGAAAAGCTTATCAAATGTCACTCCCTGGAAGTTGCCTTGAAACACACAGGTTGTTCTTGGATGAGTAAAGGCCCAGAACTGACCTTCAGTTACTCAAGGGCATGAAGAAGAGGACCAGCTGGATTACGGTACAATATTAACCCTCTTTATGCTCAGGGACAACTTCAAATATAAGCCTTCCACAGCACACTGTAAAATCTCTGGCTTTGAGCAGTTATGTAACTGCCTGGCTCATTTAAACCTGCTCTCTGGTTACTCACAACCATTGCAGATGGGTATGGGGGTGGGAAAGGTAAAGGAGTTTGAGCCAGGGTCAGACTAGCCCAGGCTAGTCCTGATCTCAGGATGTTGAGGATGACCTTGAACTACTGATCCCCCGCCCACACACACACACCTCCTGAATGCTGGGATGATAAGCTTGCATCACTTCCCCCAGGTTTCTGTTGTACATTTTAAAGGCATGTTGGAAGATTTGGGGTTTAGAGTCCCAGGGGAATGCTGAAAGAGATTGCTATTTATTCATATATTTATTTATTTATATATTCAAAGAGTTATTAATGTCATGGACGGACAGACAGGCAGCAGCATGGCAGGGGCTCAGAGGACAGATCAAGTCTAAGTGGCAAGTGAGAGTAACTTCTTACATGTTTTAGAGGCAGGGAAGGAGCTGAGCCCCGCGACTAATGGGTAGTCCACAGTACACACCACCAGGCTGTCTCTACTTCCTGTCAGCTTGGGGCCTGTGTGCAGAATCAGCTACAAGGGTGGAGAGAGCAAGAATCTAAGGAAACGAGTTAATGGAAGAGCTTTCTTTACCCGTGGTATGGCCCTGGCTGACATCTATGACACAATAGAGCAAGCAGAGTCAGATCTAAACATCTGACTCAGGAGCCTGTATGTAGGCTGTGTGACCTTGGCAAAGTCACTTTCCTTCTCAGAGGAGGGTCATAAGCAAATAAGCACACGGTTCTCATCCCATAACCTGGGTGATTCAGTGGGCTAAGGAAGAACACGGCTTGGCTGTCGGTACCGGTTGCGATGCTGTCTGTCGGAATCTGATAATCACATTGTTTTAAACAGTCACCTAACTCCGGCCCTCAACTGCTGACCTTGGAGACCAAGAAAAACCCAAGAAAGTGTGTCAGTCTCGTTAGAGCTGGAAAAAAAAATCCAAACCAAATCCCTGCTGAGCTGTGAGGGGGGCACCTTCCCCCCAGAGCATATGACATAGCGACATCAGTCAGCCCCTTTGTTTTACAGGGACGAGAACTTCAGGAGTCACACCTGTCTTTCATCTGACTGTGTTCCCGGAGCTGTGTGGTCAAAACCTGTACCCTGGTGTCTACAGCAAGGCGAGCTCAGCCACTCAGCCCAACACACCATCCAAGAAAGCAGTCACAGTGAAGAGCAAAGAAAGGAGAGGTGTTCGATGTGGTCATGTCAGGAAGAGCAAAGAGGTCTAGTTACCCAAGTCTATCTGTGGGGTCCCGACATGAAGTTTAGGTTCAAACAGAAGGCAAGAGGCTGCAGAAGGAAGCAGCCGAGGTAAGGTGTGGTCCTGCCCATCCCTGACCTGTCATTCTCTCCGCTCCAGTCCCTCCTGCAAGGTGACCTGGCAAGAGGTCAGAACTGTGTGACCTCTCTTCCTGGGAGGCAACTTCCTCCTCTTCAGCCTTTCTCTTCCTCCAGCATGGGATTCCAGTTCGGTCCTTGGGGTTCCTTCATTTCAATAGTCTGATGGACCGGGTGTTTCTTCTTAGAGTACCCCCTGCCTGACGTAACAGTTACAATCGTTCTGTTCAGACTGCATCCTGATGCCACCAAGGCAGGACTCTGAACAGCATCCTTTAACTTAAAATGCACTTCCAAGTGAGTCACATTACAGATGGCTGGCTTTCTGAGGGTTTAATATGTCCCTTTGGGAAGACCCAGACCTAGGGTTCATTTGAGTAGCCGTTAAACAAGTTTCTTTGCGAGTGCCTGTCTGCAGGTACACAGTTGGCAGAGGATGCCAGTGGCTGGTCTGGGTTGGAGTTGTTTTTTTGTTCCTGGATTTGGAGGCCTCTGGGCTAGTGGCTCCTGTTATAGATGAGTCAAGTGAGAATGTGTTAGTCTCTCCTGTGGCTATACCAAAAGATCTGAGGCTTGGCGCTTTATAGGCAGAAGAGGCTTGCTTGGCTCACAGTTCCCGTGTTCATGTATGTGGCCCTGGTGGCTACTTGAGACGGGTGAGGACTTTGTGGCTCTATCTCAACTTGATGACACAGAGGAAGCGATCACATGACCACAGCTTTCTCTTCACAGTAACATGTTCTCATGGCAACCAATGAGTCTTGAGACAACTACATATGATTCCTTCCAAGGAAGTAGCCGCCATGATGTTACCTACAAGGGTTGGTAGCTGTGATCTCTTTAGTCATGGCTGCCCCTCTTAAAGGCCTACAGTCTCAGTACCACCACACTTTGGGATCAAATACCCACCCCATGAATCTTGGTGTAATCATTCAACACACATCAAAGCTATGGCAACGACTGAGTGACTTAGCAATCTGGAAGGACCCAGACTCCATTCGCTGTGTATTCTTTAGTCAGGTCTGCCTGCTCCACCTCAGGGTTCTGTGATCAGTGTCCAGGCAGGGCAAGGCTGACATTTGAGTTTTAAAAAGGGGTAGAGAAAAACAGGGACAAGGAAAGTGGTGAAGAGCTGTGGGAGATAGTTGATTACACTGTGTAAATATATGTCACTGTGATTGTTTCAATAAAAAGCTAAATGGTCAACAGCTAGGCCAGAGGTGCGGCAGGGATTTCTGGACAGAGAGAGCTCTGGGAAAAAGAAAGGTAGAGTGGCTAGCCAGACGCAGAGGGAACAAGACATGCTGGAGAAGAGCGGAAAGGCACGAATCACATAGATGAATAGAGATGGGTTGATTAAGTTATAAGGGGGGGAGTGATGTGGGACAATGGCCATTTACCCTGGCACTTGTATTATTTTTAATAAAATGCCAATTGGCCAGTAGCCATGCAGGAAGTATAGGCAGGGAGACCAGGCAGGAAGCAGAGGCAGGGCAATGAGAACAAGAGAATTCTGGGAAGAGGAAAGCCCAGCCGCAGAGGAAGCAAGATGTGACTGCCTCGCCGAAAAAGGTACCAAGCCACATGGCTAACACAGACAAGAATTATGGGCTAATATAAGTTATAAGAGTTAATAAGAAGCCTAAGATATTAGGCCAATCAGTTTATAATTAAGAAAAAAGAGAACTGGTTAGAAGTTAAAAGCAAACCTAAGCTATAGGCCAAGTTTTTGTAACTAATAAGTCTCTGTGTCATGATTTTGGGGCTGGCAGTCCAAAAATGCCTACTACAGAGAGCTGTGCCACAGGAACCTCAATGGGACACAACAACAGTGGTAACGGGGCAGAGCTGACAGGGAACCTTTGTGCCAATAGCTAAGACTTCCTATAAAACCCCGGGTCCGAGGAGTCCTGTTGCCATGTGGACTTGGGCTACCGAAGCTGGTGGCGGGGTTGAGGTCTGGCTGCTGGGTAAGCCAGACTTCTCATTTCGCTTACAGGGAGAACAGGGCCCCTGCACTAGCAGCCATGCAGGGCAGGTTGGAATAGTTCCTGAGCACCGCCTCCCGGCCACCTCAGCAGCAGCATGACGCTACAGTCCCACAGGGAAAATGACCTGCAGACCAAAGCTTAGATTCTGGGTATGAATGAACAAACACAGCTCTAGTGAGCACCGGAGGACAGAGACCTGGAATGTGGAAAGGGACAGGCCAGCTGGGGCATGAGGTGGCCAGTAGGCCAACATCCGGGAGGGAAGCCAGATACTGGCAGGCAGCAGGCCCAGCATGGTACTGGTACCCTCAGCTTATGGCAGCAAGGCCCTGGAGAAGAGCCAATGTCTGTCTCTTTCCTCTGCAGCTCTGGATGGATGGAACCTCTGGTATCTTTGTTGGGGGAATGTAGGGAGTAATGAATGAGAATTCTTTATACAAACTATTTTTAAAAAATCGAAACAGCTTTCTTTGCTTTTCTGGCAAAACATTCATCAACAATGACAAAACCACATTTCCAACTTCTGGAAGGGAGATTCCTGCAAAGCTGGGATTTCAGGTGTGTGCCACCACACCTGGTTTATAGGGTGCCAGGGATCAAAGTCGGGGCTTCCTGGATGCCAAGCAAGCTTTCTATCAACTAAGCTGCACCCCTAGCCTTTTAAAAGACGTTTATGTTTTGTTAAGTGTGTTTGGGCATGGATATTATATACTTGTGCAGGAGCCCTTAGAGGTCAGAAGAAGATGTCCCCTGAAGCTGAAGATACCTGGAGTGACACAAAGTTGCCAGTTACCCCACCTGGGTGCTGGGAATCAAACTCAGGTCTTCCACAAAAGCAACATACACCTGTGAACATCTAGGCCACCTCTCCATCCCTGCTTCCCCTCTACATCATTTTTTAAAGCCAGTAATGTTTCCTGGCTCCTCTCCAGAAGATGGAAGGAGGCCAGAGGAGGAAGCGCCTTTCTCAGTGAGGGACAGAGTCTATCCTTGTCCATCCTTTTACCAATAAGATGCTTTCTGTGCAATGAGCTACCTTGAAGCACAGGGATCCCAGAATATGATCTTAGCTGATATGTGTAGAACCTTATCCCCACTGTCCAGCACAGGGAGGGCCAGTCAGGACAGAGCTGGCTCCAGGAGCCAGTAAGTCTTTATGTGGGGTGGCACTCTGTATCAGGGCAAGGAAGACTGCATGAGTCAACATGGCCTCTACAACCCCAAACAGACATGCAATCTAAAAGACACAAACACCAGCAGGACTGGCCCAGGGGAGATGATTATCTCCTCTGCAAACAGACACCCGTAGTGACAGCCACCTTCCATGCTCAGTCATAGCAGGGTCACCCAGCAGGTGACTGACTGGCATGTGGATGGATATTCAGCCTTCAGTTCCCCCCAAACAACCCAGGACTGTCCAGTGGCCAGCATGGAAGACCCACTGCTGGGGAGCTGTCACCTCCTGGAAGAGAAAGATGAACCTTGAACTTCTTCCCACAGAGATAGCCACTGGGGTCACTGATTGTGGTAGTTCTCATTATTAAAATGACGACGCCGATGCTAATAATAAGAAAACATAAAATTAAAACTGAAGCCCGCAGCACCACAGTCACGGCCTCCACCTTGTGCAATAGTAAGCTGTTGACAGCCAGATATTGTTTACCCTCCGACTCTTTAGTCTGGGTGCTTTGCACAAATATTTACCGAGTGCCATGGGTACATAGATAAAGACATAATTTCCTACCCTCGAGGAGCGCGCAGTCTAATGTGCAGATGGACTCATAAACAGACCGTTTCGACACAATGCCAGGGCGTGGAGCAAAACACAGGTGAGGGACAGTAAGGACACAGGGAGGGACTACCTGGGTCTGTCTACAGGAGGGTACATGTGGTCCTGGGGAAAGAAAGGAGGCCCAGGAGCCGTTGCACTGGAATATTCCAAGCAGCGGAGTAGTGTCAAAAGCAGCTTATGGAAGCACAGAGCCAGAACGCTGGCTAACCTCACTGTAAGGGCGGCTGAGAGGGAGAAGAGCCAACTGGCAAGGGGTCAGAGGTCGTCAAGAGACTGAAGCATAGGATGGTGACACCATGCACACCAGAGTTCCCTGATCTAAGGCAGATTGTAGAAGAAGCGTCAGAGCCAAATGCCCAGAAGGAGGTGTCGAGGAAGCTAGAGATCCAGAACCCTCACTATATCCATAGAAGGCCTGATCAGTAGAAATAGGACACAACTCACCTCTACAACTTCTCCTTTTTCTAGAAGGCTTGCTTTAAAAAAAACTATAAAATGGAAATGAAAAGAAAGAACGTTTATAATAAAAGCAACTCAACCAGTGGTACTGCAAATACTATCAACATAAGCTCCATAATATGATGACTGTTTTGATTTTTAAGAGTTATTTTTTTAAATTTTAATTATGTGTAAACTAATTACAAGGAGTCTTTAATGGTATGTGATCTGTGGGTTGGTACACATGGGTGCAGTACCTATGGTGGCCAGAAGGGGGCGTCAGAACCTGCTATTGCAGGTGATAGTGAGCTGTCTGGTATGGGTGCTGGGAACTCAGAGTAGCAAGTATTCTTTAATACTGAGCCGTTGCTGCAGTCCCCAAATGAGTGCTTTCTAATTCTCTTTTGCACATGATGTATTTCCAGATTTGCACATTTTTTCCCCATTTATGTCCATCTACATTCAGATCAGCTACTATGCTTGTGTTCAGTATCCACATGTGTCTGGCTGTGGCCACACAGGTCTCCACAGTCTGCTGTTCTGCCCATGACTGGACCGAACTCCATTCTTACTGATAGCTCTTTCCCAAAAGGTAGCTCAAACTGAGGGCCTAGAGAGAAGGCTCAATGATGAAAAGTGCTTGCCCTGTGAACGTAAATATCCCTAGCACCCCTCTAGTCAGAGAGCGGTAGCCTGAATGTGGGCTCGCAGCACTGCTACAGTTATCTGGGCGGGAGACGGGGATCCCTAGAAGCTCCCAGGCTAGAGACCCTGCTGTCAGCAGCAGCGAGGCAAGAGATCCTGTGTGAAATAAGAGAAGGTGGCAGGCTACATCTGAGGTTGTCTTCTGACCTCCATATGCATGTCGTGGTACATGTGCACCTGCACACACACACACACACACACACACATGTGCGTGCACGCACTCACACACACACCACCGGTAAAAAGAAAATGCAGCCATTTCCACAGCCAAAATGCGTCTGCTCATCCAAGACAGAACTCCCAAGCCCTTAGTCTCCGCTGCTGGGAAAAGGCAACCGAGAGTAAACACGTGCCCCATAATTCTCTTTGATTTCCAGAGCTAAAGGGGAGGGGGTGCATGGGACAATCTTCAGTTTGATAAACACGGCCTCTTGCAACACAATTCTCAACGTTCTTGATGCGCTCCTCCCAATAACAACAATTAGAGTCGTCCTGCTAGCCCAGCACTCTTCACGACGGCTTGTTTGGACTGACAAGACAAGGTGGTTACCTAACTCATGCGGGGCCATCTGGGGAGCTGGGTTTATGCAACTTGTCTCCCAGAAGAAAAACAGCAGAGCAGACCGCAGGGTGCGCTGGTATGAGAAGCAGGTCTACCTCGCACCGGAGAGTCTAGCCCATCAGACCCCAGGAGAACACCAGTCTTCCTTTCTCAGAGCACAGAGCAATCGTGATTGTGCAACAAGCGATTGTTTACAGCCTCTGAGCTCGGCCATATCACCCTGTCATGGGGTGGAAAGTTCCAGTCCTTCCAGCCCAGGGCATGGAAGCCTGAGCTCCTGCAAGGGACTGTCGTGTTCTGTGCCCTGCGTCTTCCTCTCAGGGCTTCCTATGAATTTGCATCTGTCCGGTAGGAAGCCTCATAACAAGTACCATCGGGACTTCGGCTCCTCTCAGTGCTCAGTGTCCACAGCAGCATGTGGGGCTTGCAAGGTCCTTAGCCCTACAGTGTGGCCCTGGGGTGACTTTAGGAATATCACCTGAGAGAGATGCTCACTCTCTTCCAGTCACCCTGTGCCAAGACGGGAGAGCTCAGAGAATGTTCCGGATGACCTCACCAAATGGGTATGACCAGATGGCCATTCTCCTCTCACCCAGGGAGTCAGGGAGCTGGCGTAGCCTGCTGTGACAATGGGTGAAATCAGTAGTCAGCAGGGCACAGCTTCCAGATCCTCAACTGCTCAGCCTCCTTCATTTGACTGTGTGGTTCCTCGTGCCCTGTACTGTAACAAGAACGACACACTGTGGTAGAGAGAGTTGCCTCCACGTGCCTGAGGGCAGAATCTCTGAATATGCTGTCATTTCTCTCTCCCTGTCATAAAGAACCTCACGTCAATGACTTAGTCTTATTTGAACCATGATCTCTCTCTCTCTCTCTCTCTCTCTCTCT
>LOJH01001663.1:18814-31052 GCA_001685095.1 Ellobius talpinus
GTGTGTGTGTGTGTGTGTGTGTATACATGTGGAGGTAAGAGGTCAATATTGGGTGTCTCCCTCAATTACCTTCGACTATATGTTTTGAGATGGGGTCTCTCAGTGAACCTGAAGCTCCTCGGTTCAGCGAGACTGAATGGCTGTCAGGCCCCAGTGATCCTCCTCAGCAATGGGACTGCAGGGCTCTACTACCACACCCAGCTTTTTGTACATGGCTGCTGGGAGTCGAACTCATATCCGAATGCTTACAAACGCATAGCCTAACACTTTTCCAATGCAATCATCTCTCCAGCCCCAAGGTCCTAAATTTTTTTTAAAAGTAAATGCCTAGAGAGATACGATGTCCCTAACTGCTTCAGTCACCTAGTTAATACTAAAGCTGCTTGGATTATGCACACCAAGCCTCACCCTCACACCACTGTGGACTAAGTGTGAGAATGAGAGTCATCATCCTATATCTGTCCCGGGGACTTTTGAGATACAGAAAGAGTTCCTAGCAATGCAGAAATCTGCCAGCCTATGTATGGTTCATGGACATCTTGCAATAGAAGCTCCTCAGAAGAATAACAGTCTGTGTGTCTAGAGTCTCTTGAAGTAGCAGCATGGGTGTAAACTGAGAGGACCTGCTGCTTGATGGCTTGCACAGATTCATACTCAGGTAGCTTTCTTGTATACCTTAGGGTCAACCGCCTAGGGAATGATGCTGCCCACAGTAGGCTGGCCCTCTTACATCAATTAACAATCAAGACAGCCAATCTTGATTGTTAATTCCCCATCTGAGGTTCTCTTCTTTGGTACTTTCTAGTTTGTGCCAAGTTGTATCAGTTACAACTAGTCACGACAGTTCTCTCTCTCTCTCTCAAACTATATAACTGTTATAATAGCCACAGTTAATAACACTTTGCTTGTCATGTTCAGTAAACCCTTTATCTATAGATCTTTGAGAATGTCTGAAGCAACCTCTTGCTGATTTTCATAGGTACTCAGCCAATTACCATGAATATTCTTGATAGACTGGGCTGCTAACAAAACCAGGCCAAACCTAAAATAGAATCTCTGGTAAATACTCTGGGCAAATAGACCAGTGACCTGTGAGGGCTCAGGTTTCCGAGGGGTTCAGCCAGCTGATACCTCACCTTGCATGCCTTAGCTGCATGACCTCTTCTACCCCAGAAAGCCCCACTATGCTCCTGCTCTCAGGAGACATGGTCTCATTCTGATTTCAGACTCAGCAAGAGACACTCAGAGCAGGTAACTTTCTCAGTCACAGGAAGCACTATGAACATGTTTACATAACACTGGGTTCTCTAAACACGAGGCAGTGCCTCTTTTGCTGTGTCAGGGGCCACTGGGTCATCTGAACAGTTGATACAAGAAGAACGCACAGCCTTGTACCAGGGGTCCCCTGAGGTCACGCTGCAGCATGTCACCTGGCTGTGTGTAAGGTGTAGCATGCTCTCAGCATATGCAGAGCAAAGAAATCGTTATCCTACTAGCAAGTGCAGCTGAGCACACTTGACCTCATAGACTCACATCTTACTTTTCTGAAACTCATGTCGCAACCCTTTATCAGAGACCACACACAAAATCCTCCAGCTTTGGGCTCTTGGGAGCCAAAATCCAAATCCTAACACCCCGTTAAAGTTTACACTGAGCAGAAAGCTCCAGATCCTGAATTCTCCTCTTCTTTTAATATATTTTGTTGTTGTTGTTGTTGTTGTTGTTGTTGTTGTTGTTGTGTGTATGTGTGAATGTATGTGCATGTTTATGTGTGGGAGTGCACATGCGTAAGTGCACATACACAGGGAGAGACCAAAGGTCCACCTCAGACGTTCTTCCTTGAGGAATATCTATGGGACACGAGACCCTCATTTCCATAAATTAAAGAGACTAATGAAAATGAGTTTTTTAGTATAACATTCTGCAGAAAGGGGTGCCAGCAGAGAGAGGGTAAAAACTACCCCTAGCCCCATTTTAATTTTTAAAGGAAAGCACTAAGCAGTGGAGGGGTGACCGTTCATGCAGAAGTTGAATGGTGCTTACACACGTTTTTGTTTGCATGTACAACAGAAAGGCCAAGCAAAGGCTCACACTAGACACTGACTACACCAGCAGCTGCTCTCTCCCACCAGGAGGCAGGTGGCTGGAATGACATGCAACACAGTCTCCTGCCCAGTGCCACCAGGGATCAAGAACAGCAGCTGTTGTCCGTTCCAGTTCCCTGCTGACACCACTCAAAGGCATTTCTGGAGAGTTCTGTGAGTGAGTCACTGACTTCCCAGCATGCCAGTGATGGTGACACTGCCCATTTCTGTGATGGACATTCTACCATCACTCAGTTTCGTCCTGTTGGGTGGCAGTTTCCTCTGAATTGAAATAGTCTCTCCAGGAAGGATCCAGGAGGCTCATAAGACTCAGAAGGTAAACAACTCACAAGTCTTAAGGACATTCCTGAAACTAACATGGCTTACAAGGCCCTGACCTAAAAGAGAAGCAGAAAATAATTGGGGACAGAAGACTCTGAGCAACCTACCTTTCTGGAAGCCACACTGGGAAGTTCAGGGATGAAGCTTTTTTGAGTCTTCATATATGCTGGGGTGTGTTTTTCTTTTGTTTTTATGATGAAGCTGCCTTTAAGTCATCCAGGCTCCTGTAAGTAACTCCAAGAAACTCAAGGGTTGGCCAAGTTGGGCTTTGGTGGAATCATGATTTTGGTTGTGTTTATCAATGTCATAACAAGTGAGTAGACATTTATTCATATGGCTCCAGGAAAAGTCACATGACATCTCTGAGAGTGAAAGCTCACTCTTCATGTGGGAAACCACCAGAGAATGGATATGTGACCTGTTCTGGCCCATTAGAGGGAAAGCATGCCATTGGAGGTATTTCTGTCATGGCTGATGGTTTTCTCTGGAGTCCCTGGAAAAGAACTCAGAGGCAGAGGTTTATGAATCAGGCAGTTTATTTTAACAACCATAAGAGAGGAGAGAAGATCACTAAAAAGACCAAGAATCTCGGCTGTGATGTAGTCTCCAGTAGGGCTTCAACCAATCCAGCTCCAGGTCTAAGGTGGCCTTTAGAGGGAGTTACACATGGTCTCGGTTTCCTTCTCTGCCTTTGGATGTGGTTGTTGTCAGCTCTTGAGCACAGAAATTCTTGGCAGGGTAAAGTGTGCACCGATGTGGGCCATCCCTGGCATAGGAACATGTCCTGGGTCTTGTAACCCTCTCCCGGGAGGGATTTCTCACTTGAGCCATCAGCAGTCAGTACTTGCAGCAACTTGGGGGAAGTAGGAGCACTGTCCAGGTAGTTTTGTGGGTACCACTGCAGTATCCCCCTGTCCTCCTCAGGCTCTGTGGCTTAGTGGAAGTCTTTTCCTTAAGCATCTCCTCCTGTACTGTGGTATTTCTAGGGGAGCAAGTCAAGGAAGACTTGTGGATGGTACCATGGCTAGAATCTCAACAGCTCATCACCAGGCCATACCTGATGTTTCTCCTCTCCCTTCCCACTGTCCTTCCCAGGTTCTCCACACTCTTATCTCATGCTTCCACTAACTTAGGGGATGGAGACACAGGTTAGTCCTTTGGCATAAGTCTCTACTCGGTCACTGCACCGTCTAGTTACCAACATACATAAAGGAGAGCCACGTGGAAACAGTGGCAATCACCTAGAAGCCAGGCCCTTCCTCCCATGCCCCACCACACTTGCCTCCTCCAGAAATTCAGACCCTACTGTCTCCTTTTCAGGCTTTCGGGTTTATTTATGCAAGACTCAGATTGGTGGGAGAGCTAACAAACTTATGGGTCAGAAAAAATTGGAGCTGGCATATGCTGTCTCCAGAAGCTAATTTCTTTAGGCTGAGTCTAAATGTCAGCGATATGCCTCTTTTAGGCATTGTCATGATATGTTCCATACCACTGGGGGCTGGGTGTCCTCACCCTCTGGGTTATACTTGCTCTGCAAGATCCCCAGCATCCTCTACACTGCTTGTTCACTGTGGCTGTTGTTGAGCCTGGTGTTAGCAACACAGCAGCCCGGAGTGAGCCTCTGCACACAGTTCCGGTGGACCATGTCCTCGTGGACTCTACTATGAGAGAAGTGGAGAAAGTGTGTTAGTTAACTTGCTCGCTTGCGTCACAAAAGATCTGACAGAAGCAACTTAAGGAAGGAAGGTTGGTTTTGACTCACAGCTCAAGGGGAGTCCGCATTGTGTCCAGAGTCAAGAAGCAGAGCTAGATGAACGCTGGTACATGTGCTGCTTTCTCCCCTTCCCCACCCACTTCAGGTTAGAATCCCCAGGACATCCATGGGATGGTGCCAAACACATTCAGTGGGAGGAGCTTTCTTCCTTAGTTAAACCTCTCTAGAAACGCCCTCACAGGAACTCCCAGAGGTGTTTCTCCAAGGCAATTAGTTCAGAGTCCAAGCAAGTTTACAATGAATGTTAACAGCAGCAGAAAGCAACAGCTAGGGAGCATCACGCGTTAATTCTGAACTTTCCTCATAGGAATGGAACAAGAGAGAATTCATCAGTGCAGAGGCTGGATACTGTAATATATGCTTGATGCTGCTTCATCTGCTCAGAGATTGACACGTCTAACCTAGTGGCTTCAGTTGGGGTGGTCTTCCGGCGGAATGTGGACTATCCCTGCCATTTTCCCCAGGATTGTGACAGACACTTGCTGTCCTATTCAAAATAGGAATGAATCATTACAGCCATGCCTGGTTGGCCTTGATGCCACAAACCGCGTTAATTAGGGTTTCTGTTGCTGCGACCAAAAGTAGCTTGGGGAAGAAAGGGCTTATTCCATTTTAGAGCTTATAGTCCATCATCCAGAGAGGCCAAGACATTCACTGGAGGCAGGAACTGAACCAGAGGCCATGGAGAGATGCTGTTTGTTGGCTTGTTTGCCATGGCTTACTCAACCTTACTTCTTACAGCACTCAGGACCACCAGCCCAGGGGTGGCACCACCCACAGTGATCTGAGTCCTCCAGATCCACTGCTCCTACATTTCATTTCAGGAAAGAGCAAGCATCCCAGGAGTATCAACCAAACATAGCATAACAAGACACAATAAGACTAGACATAGACCCTGGCTGGATGAGGTAACCCAATAGGGGGAAAAAAGTCCCATGAGCAGGCAAGAGCCAGTGACACTCCCCACTCCCATTGTTAGGAGCCCAACAAAAACCCTGAGCTGAACAACCACACCAAGTATGCAGAGGATCTAATGCAGACCCGTGCAGGCTCCACGGTTGCCGTGTCAGACTCTGTGAGCCTCTATGAGCCCTGCTTAGTTAGTTCTGTGAACCAGGTTCTCCCGGTATTCTTGACCCCTCTGGCTCCTACAATCCTTCCTCTCCCTCTTCTGTGGGGGTTCCCTGAACTCAGTCAAATATTTAGCTCTGGGTCTCTGTATCTGCTCCCATTAGCTGCTGGAGGAAGCCTCTCTGACAGACTTTCATTTTTAATTGCTCCTGCTTGTTAGAACCTCAGCTATTTCAGCTCCAGGGTCTTCCCTGCTGTACAAGTGGCCCACGAGACCCAAATCCTTTGTGTATCCATGCCGCTGAGCTGCTAAATGTCCTCCCCTGTCCTAGCATGCACCACTATACTAAAAAGTATTCTCGGTGCTACTAGTATAGTGTCCCTAGTACAGTGTTCCCAGTATGATGTCTTTATTCCCAGAGACAGAACCTAGAATTCCTGGTGATTCCCTCCTGAACCCTGATGTCTGCCTATCTGCCGCTATTGGGGAGACAGGGCCTTTATGCCCACTGTGGGAGCAGGTTCTGATGCAAGAGAGCCAGCATTGGATCCCAGGAAGGAAAGCAGGCCCCGATACAAGGTACAAGGGTCTTTTGAATGGCAGAGTTTTGGGGGGAGGACTTTACGATGAGTACTGGAAGGTGAAGGTTACCATCCCGAAAGGTAGCAGCTGGAATGCCTCTATGTCCACAGGAAGTCACAGCCAACCCTCTTCTTCCTCTGGAGAGCTCTGTGTCTAAGGATGGTGTTGAGTGACCAGACCCATGCTGAGCCCAAAGGGAGCGTCTGAGGTCTGAGGGGATACAGCACAGATGTGAGGGCAATAAACTAGAAATCCTGCAGTCCTCTGAATCTATTGAGCTTCATAATCAACATTGCTTGGGCTTCAAGGCCCGTTTGACCGCAATCTGAGCAAGTTTTCTTTTCCTTTGAGAGGTTGCCATTGTGGCTGATACACTGCTTGAAAATTGAATTTATGGGACGGATGGAGGAAATGGAAGGAGAATAGGCAAGACTGATTGGATTTTTTTTTCTAAGTATAGGCCTGCTTTTTCAAAAAAAATATATAGGATGTCATGAACTAGGAAGAGTGCTGCAGAGATACATTAGCGCTCATCTCTTCCTGTTTTGTTTGTGTTGACTGCCCCGCTACTCCACCGGAGCATTCAATTGCTTCAGCGATGTTTAGCTCTGCTGTCCTATTAAAAGGAAGAAAGACCCAATATTACACTCTGATGTTCAGAGCATGGCAGCTGGGTCTGTAGCAACGCATTCCTCATACAAGGCAAAGGGCTTTCGGTTCTTATTTTTAAGTTTGTGTTAAAAGCCAGGTGCAGACCATGAAACATGTTTCGCATTAGCTGGAGCCAAAGAGAGAAAGATAGGGCATAAAGTAAAACCTGTCCTTCAGGTAATTGCAGTGGGGAGCAGAGAGAGAGAGGTGTATATACACATACAGCCAACTGTTCTTCATAAGGTGACAAGCCAGTCAGGGCACAGGCAGTAGGCACGTCAAGAGAAAGTTCAGAGCTTTAGGCTCAGTGCTGCGCATGCTCATACAGAAGCGATCTGCTTGGTGCTGCTTTGACGGGCAGTGAGCCTCAGTGGTATCCCTGCCTCCTTGTCTATCAGCTGTTGACCGTGAGCCCTTTTTATATCTAAAGAATAACAATAACAAAGCAGAAAAATTATAAACATATTGCTGCAGAAAATGCTTTTATTATAAAGGAAAATATTGGTCTCTGGAACATAACCATTGTGACAGGAGTGAAGATGGTTACTGGATGACTACTGAGTGCAGAGCAGGTACCACTTGGATACACTGGATGCAGGATAAATCACGTTCTGGATGAGAAAAAGAACTATGCAGGATTTTATGTTATTAAAAGCAATATGTAATTGAAAGTTTCTGATTTCTCTTCTAGAATTTCCCACCTAATATTTTCAGACCACAACTGACCACAAGCAAATGAACCCATAGAAAGAGACACCGTGGACAAGAGGCACTACTGTATTCGAATTCCTTCTCTTCCTGTGCCCTGAATGTCCACGGAACCCAACTTCCTTGTGAGAAAACTGAGACTCCGTTAGGATATGATAAGCCTGATAATTTAGGGCTGATTGCAGGCGCAGGAGTTCCAACAGAGCCTGAAAATATTTGGAAGTTGGGAAATTTATCACAAATCCACCCTGCCCTATCAACCCTACACCCTAGATACTGAGCCCCCATCCTTGCAGGTTGCAGGTTAACTAGACCAACTCTTTGTGAACATCAAGCTTGTCTGATCTACCATTCAGTCCTCTGGAGGGGCACCTCTCTCAAGCCCACACATGAAAAATGGCTTGTAGTTAACAGGCTTCCATTTGTTCCACGATGTGTATGGGTATGAAGGCCAGCAGACTGCCCAGCTTGTGTTCTTTTCTTTTTTTTCCCCTTGTATTTTTGAGACAGGGTCTCTCACTGGACCTGGAACTTGTCAAGTAGGCTAGGCTAGGTGGTCAGCAAGCCCCAGAGAGCTGTCTGTCATTCATTTGCCAACACTGAGGTAACAAGTGTACACGTGTTTGCCATCAGTTTCTTCTTTCTTCCTTCCTTCCTTTCTTTCTTTCTTTCTTCCTTCCTTCCTTCCTTTCTTTTTCTTTCTTTCTTCTTCGTTTTCATCGTTTCTGGGATCAAACTCAGATTTTACAGCTCCTTTGACTCCTTTTAAACGGTGCTCCCTACGATAGGTGATAGCATTGCCTTTCTTTCATTTTCTTTGGATTTTTATAAATAGTTAAATGCCACAATGGAAAGTAAAAGACACCAATAGCCGCATCTTTCTCTGTACTAAGAAGGATAAGATGTATCTATACTGGATACAATCTCACAGTACAGGGCAGACAAGTGATACAGCCAGGACTCTACAGGTGGTCCTAAGCTCGCATGGGGCATCCTCCTTAGAAACCCACTGTGAGTTAAAATGAATTGATGTCCAAACATCACTCCTCAGAGTATCATAGCCACACAACACTGCACTGGAGGGTGCTAGATCGTCACCCTCATGATCCTGTGCAGGCTGTTGCTGTTGCTACTGCAGGGGCGTCACGAAGGAGGATGGTACAGTGTACTGCAAAAAGCGCCAGACTTATAATTCCAAGCACACTTTCTTCTCATAGCAGCATTACATCAAGAAAGCCTAAGACAAGCCAACTTCAGCCAGGCACCATCTGTATGGCAGTAACTGAGGGCTTGGGTAAACAGGAATATACTGAGATTATCTCAGTCGTCTGTTATGTTTGAAAATTCTCATAACAAAATGCTGGGGTAAAATCCAGGCAGCGTCATTCAATGTTGTGTTCTCTCAGATGGCACAGAATACCTGTCCTGTTGATGGGAATGGGGTGGCATCTTGTAGAGAGTTGGGTCAGGTACCCACGGGGCATGTGGAACTCGCCGTTGCCCCACGTTGCTGTTGAGGTTCTCAGGTTCCTCTCTGAAGAGATTTATAGCCAGCAGACTGAGCTCAGAGCCCTGTTAGTGTCAACCAGCTGGCCCAGCTCTGTTCCAAGGCCCCCACATCTCATTGCCCTACTTTCCCAAATGCCACCTGGAGTGCATACAGCCCCGCAGGAAGCCTTCTAAATGAGTTTTTAATCTATCTGCTGCAGCAAGAGGTAGCTTCACATCCCGAAGCAAGGCAGGCTGTTGTGCAGCGCATTTGTTTAGGAAAGAATCATGACCAGTGTGAACCTAGGTTCCATTGGATGGATATACCACGCTCGTGAGAGTTTCTAAAACAATCTGGCGTCAACCTTTCTGTGAGAGAATAGCGAAGGCTTGGGGTGACACATTTTGGAGAGCAGACCACCAAGGCAGAAAACAAGGGGACAAGACACCACCTACCCAGAAGCATCAGACCCTAGGGACTGCAAAAAAGTCACTGTAGACTTTTTGTTACCAGAAAGTAACAGCCACAGGCCTAAAGAAAATAGTATCAGGCACCAGCAGCTGACTTGTGCTTAAAGGGGAACAGGAGAGCTCCATGCCCATCCTAGAGTCCCCAGTTCCAAACAGCTTGGGGTTAAAGGAAAAACAGTCGTGGGAACTGAGGGATGTCAGGCTCACAGGGAATAAGCAATATGATTGTGACACAGCCCTCTGTGGCTCTTGGTGTCTTATGGGATGACTGTATTTGACACCCAATCTGTGACTCACCAATAGAACCACTTAATAGTTCCTGCTTAATATTTTTGAATCATAGAATATCAAAATGACACTCCATAACCTGAAAGAAAAGAGTTCAAAGGTGAGACGTGAGCTTAACTTTTGGTGTTGATTTGACCAGATCACAGGGTACCCAGGTAATTAAACAGTATTTCTAGGCATGTCCGGCAGGTGTCTGACCTTTCTAGGCGATGTTGGCAGTGGACCTGATGAACTGAGTAAAGCAGAATGCCCTCCCCAGGATGGGTGCCCATCACACAGTCCTAGAACCTGGGCAGAACAAAAGGCAACAAGTGTCCTGCCTGCGAGGTCCAGGATGTGAATTCTTCCCTTTGATTGGAGCTCGTACCATTCAGTCCCTTGGTCTTCAGATTTTTGCCCCCAGCCTGAACTACATCAGCAGCAATTCCTGGTCCCCAACTTGCAGATGTCAGATACTGTGGCTATCTTAACCTCCATAATGTGTGGATCCATTCTTCATCTCCTTCCTTCTACTTTAGAGCCTCTCCATGACTCTGTGACTCTCCAAACCGGCTTGACTGGTAAATGCCAGCTGCAGGAAATGACTCCTCTGATCTGGGCATCTTGTGGAATGAGGTGAGGATACAGCCAGAAGACAGTGAGCTCTGAGAGGCTTATAGCTCACGCCCCCCATCACACTGCAGAGAAGAGCAGCCATCATCCAGATGCACCAGTTGCCCACTTGGTGACACAGTGAAGTCAACAGCAGCAGGAAGATAGGAGACATACTTTGGGGTCTCCTTAGGCCTTGCTTTGAGCCCTGTGATGGATGAGTGGCAAGTTCCACCTTTCCTGTCTTAGATGCAGCAGTGTGCAGAGTATTTCAAGATAGCTTCCAAACATATTCCAGAGGGAATAAAATAGCTCAAATATATATATATATATATATATATATATAACATTTCTTTTCCTGTTTCTGAGACAAAATACCCTGACAGTACGGCTTAGAGGGAAAGGGAGCATCCTAGCTCGCAGCTGAAGGCATAGTCCATCACGGCAGGGAAGTCCAGGCAGCAGGAGCTGGAAGCAGTTGGTCATGTCACACCCTCAATCGGAAAATGTGAGAGGTAAATAGAAGCTGCTGTCCAGCCTCCTTTCTCCTTTTATAGAGTACAGGATTCCCTGCCCAGGGAATGACCCACCCACAGCTCAGGTAGAGCGTCCCACAACAGTTAACATAATAAGCTAATACAGACAGGTGTGTCCAGAGGTCAGACTCCTGGGTGACTGTAGATTCTGACCACAGTCAACACCTACTATCACAATGACTGTGTGTGTGTGTGTGTGTGTGTGTGTGTGTGTGTGTGTGTAAGCAAAGCAGAAGAGATGTGAAAAGGGGTGAGAGATGATGTTACTGATGAAGTGAGCTCCTCGGCTCAAGTCGTTAGCAGAGAGAAATGTGCTGCTGCTCAGCCCCGGGTCCAGCCCTGCTAACATTTGAGAGTTCATGTTGAGATATGAAAGAGGGAGCTGTGGTTTGTCTAAGATACAGACTCCAGTGTAATAGTTTTAGAGTTTTTGACGTCATACATGCATACAATGAATTCTTATCATACTCACCCCCACTCCTTTCCATAACTCCTAAGTCCACCCCTACCTTTCCAACTTCATGTCCCCTCCCCCATTTTTTTATAACTTGGCAAGTTCCACTTATGCTGCCCATCTGGGTGTGGGGACATGTACTGGTACACAGTCAGCATACTGGGAGTAAGCTTTCCATATGGAAAACTGACTCTCTTTCCCAGATGCCATCACTATGCATAGGTCCTCAGAGATGGAAGCTAGTGAGGGCCTTCCCCTCTCGGCTAGAGTGTTGACCAGCTTGATCTTAAGTAAGTAAGCACAGCAGCCGTGAGCTCCTGATTCAGGAGCCCTGTCTCATTTGTCACCCCAGTGACATAGTCTCTACACTGCAACTAATCATGAGTTTCCGCATTAAGCACCATCCCCTGTATAAAGAAATCTCTCTCATGAGTTCTGAGGGCTGTACTCACTGATGGGTAGAAAGACCCAAATTTAGAGAGTACTTTGATACGGTATCCAGTTGGCAACATAAGAGTAGCAGGTTCACCTTGCCGTCTGGGAGCTCCCCAACTATGGGTTCTTGGCCCAGTTTTCCAATACTAGTAACACATTTCCTTGTGCAGAGCAGGCCTTGAGTCCAATCAGAAAGAGGTTGGTTATCCTGATAGCATTCGTGTGGCTGGTAGCCACGTGCATATTCTGCAATGTCGGTCATTACTGTAGGTTCACAGTTTCGTGAGACTATCGCTGACTTCTTCCTCCCAACAGCTTACATGACACTTCCTGGTATTATGAAAGCTAGTCAGCAGGGAGGAAGCTTTGGGTCAGTACCAACTTGATTTCTCCATGTCCTGTGGCCAAAGCAGGTGGTGTCTTCAGCAACAGCAGCTTACCGGCAAGTTTACACACTTGGGCGGTAGGCACTTCACCCACAGAGCCAGCTCCCGGTCTCTCCTGTTTCTGATAAGAACATCCATTTCTGGGCTTTACCTGATTTATAGGAAGGTGAGTTATGATGGAGAACCAAGAGCGATGGCAGTAGCCTGTATTGTTTGGGGAATGTCTCTGGGACACTCCTACAAAGCAACTTCCCGGAAAGTATCCCACCCTTGGCACTTGTCTTTTTATTTGGCAACCTGTGGCTTTTGGGAGTAGCATCATCCTCCATGTCAAGTAACTCCAGTTACATACACACACACACACACACACACACAC
>LOJH01001664.1:6572-19545 GCA_001685095.1 Ellobius talpinus
GACCTCTAGTCACTGGTAAGAAGCCCTTTATTCAATAGCACCCTGAAGGCTTATTACCCAACAGTCAGGTGGGCCAACAGGTGAAAACCTTATCCTCTGATCCTCAAGGCCAAGGCAACGCGTGCTCGTGAAGCAGAGCTGGTAAACAACTTTGACACAGCTTTCAGTAACTCAAATCAGAAGGAAAGTAAAGATCTCAAGCAGGGAAGAGCAGCTGGAGGCCAGGACTCCAAATGGTCCCAACAGTGCTGAGCCCCCCAACCATAAGATTATTTTAGTTACTACTTCATAATTGTATGTTTGCTTGTTATGAATCATAATGTAAATATCTGATACACAGGATTCTGAAAGGGTTGTTCAACCTCTCAAAGGGAAACAATCCACTGGCTGAGTAGCACTGTTCCAAAACTATCACTACCATCCGTCTAAAGGAAATCTCATCTTCTCAAACTGAAATTCTGTCTCTACTAAACACTAATTTGCCAGTTCATGTTTTTAACAAGGACTTAAAATGAAAAGCCTTCAGTTTGTCAGCATTGGTGGTTCTCTTAACTGTAGGCCTTTCACACACAGCGTTTAGTGTGGTAAAGAATTTCCTTCTATCCTAGTTGGAAGAGCGTAGAAGTAGTAGTAGGTAGTCGTAGTAGGTAGTAGTTAGTAGTAGTAGTTAGTAGTAGTAGTAGGTAGTAGTAGTAGGTAGTAGTAGTTAGTAGTAGTAGTGGGTAGTAGTAGGTAGTAGTAGGTAGTAGTAGTAGTTAGTAGTAGTAGTGGGTAGTAGTAGGTAGTAGTAGTAGTAGTTAGTAGTAGTAGTGGGTAGTAGTAGGTAGTAGTAGTAAGTAGTAGTAATAGTAGTAGTAGGTAGTAGTAGTAGGTAGTAGTAGTTAGTAGTAGTAGTTAGTAGTAGTAGCAGTAGTAGGTAGTAGTAGTAGGTAGTGTAGGAGTAGTTAATAGTAGTAGGAGTAGGAGTAGGTAGTAGGTAGTAGTAGTGGTAGTAGGTAGTAGTAGTAGGTAGTAGTAGTAGGTACTAGTAGGTACTAGTAGTAGGTAGTAGCAGTAGGTAGTAGTAGTAGTAGGTAGTAGTAGTAGTAGGTGATGGTGGTAGTAGTAGTAGTAGGTGGTAGTAGTAGTAGTAGGTAGTAGTAGTAGTGGTGGTAGTAGTAGTAGTAGGTGGTGGTAGTAGTAGTAGTAGTATTTCTGTGTTGAACTTCATTAACCATGTTTTCTGTCTATTGGGATAATTATTTTCACCCCACATCCTGTCATTGTGTGTTGTACTACATCAGTTTGCTTTTATGTACTGGGTATTTGTTCTCTTTCATTGTTGTTTGCTCTAAGTCCCAGAGATTAAATCTAAGCAGGGTCTCACATGCCATGCCAGACAAGCTGGCTCACTGACTGTATCCTCAGCCATTTGTATTTAGATGTTCAGCCCCACATTTCATCATTTGGTCCTGGAATGTAAACCTTTTGTTATATTTCCACATTGCCCTTGCTAGTACTTTGAGCACTTTTGCTTCAACACTCGTTAGTGATTTAGGTGCATGCTTTTCTCGCAGTGTCTGCCTTTGGTATCAGACTAATGTTGTCTTCATGGGATTAGTCAAAAGCAACACAAATTTCTGGTAGTGTTTGGAAAATATTGTTGTTGATTATTCCTTGAATGCTTGGTAGAATTCACCAGTGGCTCGGTCAGGTCTCTTGGCTATTCTTCGTTAACAAACTTTTGTTATTGAACTAGTAACCCACAAGTTATAAATTTGTTTATATTCTTTATTCGTTCATGACTCAATCCTGACGATGTGTATGACAAGGGATATATTTATGTCTTCTAGATTTCCCAAGTAGCAGGGTCACGACGGATGGCTGTACTCTTATAATCCCTTCGTTCTTGTGAAGCCACAGAAGTTGTCACTTTCGGTTCTAATTTTAACTACTTGAGTGCTTTCTTCTTTTCTAGTCAATGTAGATAAAGATCAGCCAGTTCTGTTGATCATTTATATCCACAGCTGATACATCCGGTGCCACCCACGATTCTGCTGGCCTGGTTTTCCCTGCCCCCTGCTCCAGCTCCTCAGCCTTACCAGTTCCTTGTGCCGTAGCTGTGGATGTGTTTCTCTCACACTCCCAGTCCCTGAACTATGAAATTAGGTTGCTGATTTTAGTGCCTCATTGTTCTGGATAATCTGTTGCTTTTATGTTATTTTCTGTTGTCTTTGCAATTTCTGCTTTATCCTATTGGCTCCTTAGCGTCATTTAACTTCCACGTATCTGCCAGTGGTCATTCATTTTATTTAAGCATGAATTTGTATTTTTCTGAGATTTTTTTTTAGTTTTTGAGATTATAACAGAATTATATTATTTCCCTGCCTTCCTTTTCCTCCCTCCAAACTCTATCATATACCCCTCCTCTGGTGTCTTTCCAAATTCATGGTCTCTTTATTTAATTATTGGTGTGTGTCTGTGTGTATGTGTGTGTATGTGTGTGTGTGCCTGTGTATACTTTCACTCTCACTGCCTCTTTAGAGCCTGTCTGTGGCTACACTGCTCTAGTGAAATAATGCCCTTTAGTTGGTCAATATTCTTGGTTCCTTACCAGTTTTCTTTATAGTTGGTTAATGAATAATATATTAAGAAAATCTTAGGGAAAAGCAATCAGACAGCAGGATACTTGAAATAATCTGTTCTAAGATTATCATTACACAGTCATGCCATGCAAAAACATGCATGTTCAAACATTAGACGAGGGCTATCAGATTTAGTGGTAATTGTGAACAACCTAATATGGGTTTTAGGGGCTATTTTTACTTTCAACAAAGAAGCAGGCATCCGTTTGTGTGTGAGACAGAAAGACACAGTACCATGTTCCTCCCATCACGCGGCATGTATCCTGATTGAGATTCCTAATCAAAACCACTCAACTCGTGTTTTCTGACAGCCCACAGAACACAAGTGCTGAGAGCCTTGCTCTTAACTCGTTCAGTGACCTGGGATGGCTGTGTGTAGTCGGCAAAACGAAGAAAAGTCTGACCACCTGTTTCAAATAAGTGGCCCAAGCTGTTTATATTTACTTGGTTTCAATAGTTTGCATGAACAGTTTTACAATCGTATTTGTTTCCTTAAGTTTCCAATAACAATTACAATAACTGTCAGTTGGTTCTCTTATCTCCTTCCCTTTCTGTCCCTCAGCTTCCCCACCGGTAATCATTACCTACTTGATTTATAGCCTTGATATTAGGCGCATAAGCAGTATAGCAAGCAACAAAGGAAGTTTTCTAACTAGGCACAGCTACAGGAGGAACAGTGTGCCCCGTTGGCAGCATTTGCGGTTACAGCGTCATGCAAAGTGCAAGAAAGTTTTGCCTCTAGGACTTAATGTTTACCTCTGGTCAAATCTAAACTCTCACAATCAACTCATCAGCAAAGGCTGAATCAATCCATTCTTCGTTTTATATTACTCTATCTCCTGTAAGGATATACCAGATTTTCTGCTCTCATCCTATAAACTACATAACTTAAAAGCTTACTCTTAATAGTTGGCCTGCTTATCTCTGGTTCTTATGTGTCCTTCAGTTTCCTCCAGCACTGGCACAGCTATAGAGATGAGGGCATTGTGAGTTTCTATGATTCTGCTTCATTCCCTGTTCCTAGACTGTTCCTATTAACTCTTGATATCATCTACGTATTAACATTTCTCCTAGACTCTTGTGGTTAAAATCATTCTCTCCAGGACAATTATGCAAATCTGTACTATTGTTATGAACTTCTGCGACTCTTTCAGGCCAGTCACAAGGTGCATTGGAAAGACAACATCCTGTTCATAAGAATCCTGAATTCATGATTATACCTGAAACATCAAAGACACTAGGAGCTAATTCAGATCCACTGTGTATTTTTAACAACATCCCCTCTGGCTCACCCAGAGGAAAATCATCAAGGGAAAGGTTTCCTAATAGAACAGTCATTTCATATTTGGCTCTAAGAAAGTTAAACTAAAGGCAACCATCAATAATTTGCATAAGGAAAGCAAGGAGAATAGGCAACACATACGCTCCTGGGGTCAAGTCCCCCATCGGCCTTGTCAAAAATGGGCAAAATTCTTCTAGACCCTGCCAAAAGGAAACCCCGTTCATGCTATTCTCAGGCCATAGCCCTCAAAGAAGTCACGTGGTTCCCGGCACACAAGGATACACTTAGAGAGGTGAGGGTAGTGGTTGAAGTGGGAAGAGATCTCCTGGGTCTGTTTGGCAGATGTGCCTGAAAAGCTTCTGGAGAATTCTCTCGAGCCTCAAATGCTGCCAATCAAGGCCCACAGCCAGAAAGCGCAGTTGTGTGTCAGTGCATACAGTAGGTGTGTCCGCGTGCCTGTCTCTGCCACAGCTCTCGGAAGCATATCTTCAGCTGTGACTCGCTCTCTCTCCATGTCTTGTGAAGAACTGACTGAAACCCTCAGGCTGTCAGCGTGCGTTCTCTGCCTAGCTTGGTTTTAGAATCTATTGTTAGAAATATAGACGGCATGCCAGCCAACTGTCCGAGATCAACAGTCCCCTCCCCAGTAAGTATCTGATAAAAGCAGATTTTCTGTTTTCTTGACTTAGCTGCTGGGCTCATATTTACCTGCTTTACATCTCATCTGCAGAGGTGGAAAACCCATGAATGGGAACGGATTTAGTTTATTCTGCCCATGCCTTATGCAAGCAACACTCTGCTCACTCACTCATTGTGTTATTTAAGAATGGGGCAGCTATGATGACCGTGGCTAACCACTGTGGCTTGCATAGTCTACCAAACCCAGTACTACTTGCTTTTATACAACAAGGAAATTATTTAACCAATGATTTTCCCTTCATTTTGGCTTTCTGGAACCTCAGGCTTAAATTGAGTGCTCAGTTGAAAAGAAAACAGCCTAGAATTATGGTATTACTTTTTCGCTATTTTCTGTTAATCGTTTCTCTTTTACAGTTAACGGCCTCAAGTCTTTCTTACAAGTTCATTATTCGAAACAGACATAATAGTGACATTTGACTCAGAATGAGCATGCCATTGCCATAAGTATGTGTGTGTATTTGTGTTTAAATTATATGTACAGTTCTCTGCACTTTATGAACCTCTAAATTCTAAGACAAGAATAATCCAGATGCAACTCTATGAAAACCATCCTCATACACATTTGAATAGTTTCTGTAATCTGTTCTCACATATTCAGAGGATTGCAGGAGCCTTAAATCTGGAGTTGATCAATTTCACACAGAGGCCTCTGTCTTGGGAAATTATTGCTCCTTTGCCACTCACTAGCGTACAATATCCTAATTGAAAAACCTTTGCCCTTGCTGATGGCATGCTTTTAATTCCCTTCTTTCCTATTAGCGGCGCGTCTTCATCAGGTAATAAATGCACATTGGATTCCTGATGATTTGTGTTTTAGACGATGTCCCCAAGGGCCAATTCATCCCCAGGGACACTAATAAACAGTCCCAGAGCCAGATCATTTGTGTCTTTTCTGTGGGCAAGAATGACGCCCAAGCAGTACTGCAATTTAGAACATCTCCAAATTCCATTCAATTCAACCCAGTGCAATTTATCAAGTAATTATCAAAAGCACTAAGGCTTTTCTGAGTCTCTGGGAACACAGCAGCAGATAGAAGGTAATTCCTACCTCCATGAATCCCAGAGGCAAGGAAGACTGATTAATAAATAGCTTGAAGCCTAGATTTAGGTATACATGAGAACATAAGGGAACACAGAAGAGGGGGCTTCAGTACCAGAGGGGTGGGAAATGATGAATTCCTAGAGGAGATGGCTCATGGCATATCAGTGAACAATCTGCCTAGAGTGAGAAGTGAAGGTGTAAAATGGAAATTCAAGGCCAGAGAATTCCAAAGGGTTAGTGCAGGTGCAGACAGACGGTTTCCCTGAGCGTTCTGGAGCCAGTGCTTGTTGATTGCACATGTAAGTGTAAAGGAATATGAGAAGCATAAGTAGCTTGAGAGCCAACTGACAAGTTTCTGTTTATGGCTCAGCATGATGTAGACAATAGCAAGGGGACTCGAGATTGACTGTAGCAGGCCCTTAGCTTGCTATGCTGAGCTCCGGGTGGTTCTCCAGTGCCTGGCCACACTTCTCAGTGGTTACTTCTGCTGTGCCTAATCACTGTCTGTTGCCTTAAGAGACTGATTCGTAACAGCCAAAACATAACTGCAAGTTCTAGTATAACAAGTATAACTCCTAAACTTCATTAAGTTCCTTTATGCCTTTTTTTTGCCTTTCTCTTCTTTTTTATGAGCATAAGTAAAAAATTTATTTGCTTATGTAAATTCTTCAAAAGCATCCAGAATGAGAATTCCTTCTTGAATGGTCAGCTTTTAGCAGTGAGTAAAGATCTTGATAAAGAATAATTCACCCAGATTCTCCATCTGTCTTAATGAAGTCCATTTTCCTAAAAGCAATCCACTTAGATGAGCTACACATACATTTTTATAAAGCATCCAAAGCTACAGGAGAGAATGACAATGGCCAGGACAGCACATCCAGCTGAATCTTCATATCGGCCCTAACCTGAAGAGTACCCAGCTGCTGGGACACGGAAATGTTTGCTAAGAATGGCAGCAAAAATCCAGACAGATATCTTGTACTGCTTATCCTGTTCTTCTTAAGCAGATCACTCTCCCAAATCTACCAATGAGCTCCCAAGTCCTGAAGGTGTCTTAATTCCTAGATCAGCTTTCTTTACTAGAGATAGACCTAGCACCTTGAGCTCGCTGCATGGCTGACGTGTGCTCTGTCACTGGACTATGACCGCAGAAGTCTGGCCTTGAACATTTTATGTCACCCATGTTGGCCTCAAATCCGGGAATTTCCTGTTTCTGCTTTCCGACTACTGGGGCTCCAAGTGTGCTCTGCCACCAAGCCTAGCTTATCTGCTAATTTTTCACTCTACCTTCCTTGGGGTTGGTTTGTTTGCTCAGTCTTTCCACAGATTTGGTAAATTTATCCCACTGGTCCTCAGGTGTGTGGATGTCTAGTGTGTAAATCTAGTCAGTGAAATTGTCTCCTGTGCCAGCAAGAGCAATGCAGTAGGGGCGGTTTTACTCCCCAGGTTCCCAGCAAGGCCACCCAGGGGCCTCTGAACCACTGCTTGGTGTTTGCTCTGACCAGCAGTGGTGTAGACATCCAAATAAAATGGCATGCATGCTCTGTACAGGTAAATAAATCCAAGTGTTCCTCATATTTTAACATTGTCCCACCAAAGGAGTCTTGCTTACCTCTGAAGAGAATGAAAAATAGTTACCTGGATGGTGCACTTCCTCATCTCATGTTCAGCCAACACAACCTTCCTCACATATAATTTATTTCAGTTTTAGGCATAGAAGCACCCTGGGGAAAGAGGACAGGTATGGGAAAAACTAATAACAGGGCTAGGATTTGAAACGACTGATAGCAAGTTTCTATTTGCAATGAATGCAAGACCCACCAATTTATAATAGGATATGGGCCTTGTGCACACACTTCCCTACACCACTAAGGTCTCCTGGGCGTACATCAATTCCCCCCCCCACTTCCTTCAGGTATGTTTTTCTCACCCTGGTTCACTCACCACCACCCCCATTTAAGGAGAGCATGAACCCAATGGATGCTACAGATTTCACTGTCCTCAAGTAAAGGCCGAAAGTCCAGGCCCCAGGGCCATGACCTCCATCTCTCTTTGGTCCCATCTCCACCAACCAACCCTCCTGAAATATACCTGCCTAGCCTCAGCTACACCTACATACACTGACCCCAAAACTGAACCCCTGCCTGTGGCGGTTTCTCTCTCCTCTCCCTTGGCCCCTGATGCAAACACGTGTGCTTTTTAAATATACACCTTCACGCTGAGTTTGCTCTTTGTCATGGAACTGCATCTCATCAGACCTTACACTTAGTAGAAACTAGTCGATAATTGATTATAAGATAATAGAAATGGAGGAGAGAGAGAGAGAAACAACAATCTTTGAGTTGATGAGTACCATTATTCTTCATGTAAGTCAAAGATGGCTATGGCTTGGCACAGCCCATTTAGTACCATGTTTTTTTCTATGGAAACTCATTCACCATAGACATTAGTTCTCTAGACAGAGTCACATTTTAGCTCCTCCACATTTCTTCTACCAAAGAACAGCTTCAACACAAATATCACTTCACTTAGTGCCATCATGAATACCCCATGGCAACACTGTCTCTACCAATTCCACCTGACCCACACATGCCTCGCCCTCCCCAGCTTTCTATACTCGGCTCTGAGTGGGTCAGTAAGGATTAATGTCACCATGCCAGGGTTCATTTTCAAATCCTTTATGAATGAGTAGCTGTGAATGTGGGTAATCAGACAGACCCAGGACCAGTCACTGTTACTCTTCCGTGACTGAACTACATCACAATCCCTCCAAATAGGCCAATAATCATTAATGCTGCTAACATTTATATATAATCTGCAACATGTGGGCTACATGCATGGCAGAGTACAAGGACACCTTGAGAGCCATTGGTAAGAAGGAGCATAAAGCTCCCATCTGACATGTTACTAGTACAAGCAGGGGCCAGGCTGAGAAAAGGAGCTTACCTCCCAGGAAGCAGGGTACAGAATGGAGCATATGACATGTGACAGGCCAGCTGGAGCCCAGGGGCTATCTAGTCCTTTCACTGAGTAAGTTGCTACCCACTTCTCTAAAAATGAGCACGTTTACAGATCTGCGCACCCTGTGCTCCTTCCTAGATCCCTATAGGGATGGAGAGGCAGCCCTCTCTGCCTTACCCACGCTCCGACTCCAGCCTGTGTGTGGAATGTAAGAGTCCTCAGAAGAGGGAGCCCTCTCTACCCTACCCACGCTCTGACTCCAGCCTGTGTGTGGAATGTAAGAGTACTCAGAAGAGGCAGCCCTCTCTACCCTACCCACGCTCCGACTCCAGCCTGTGTGTGGAATGTAAGAGTCCTCAGAAGAGGGAGCCCTCTCTACCCTACCGACGCTCCGACTCCAGCCTGTGTGTGGAATGTAAGAGTACTCAGAAGAGGCAGCACTCTCTGCCCTACCCACGATCCGACTCCAGCCTGTGTGTGGAATGTAGCTGATCTGAGACATTTGCTGTGATTGAGTTGGCTAGCTGGCTGAACACAAAGCTTCTTAATTTCCAAGCTGGAAGATGCTGTCAGAAACCGTGATGTAGCCATATGTAATAGCTTCTCAAAGTCTTTAGTTTTTGTAATTGCCCAAACTTTCCTCCTTATGATGAGGGACATTGAAAAATAAAAATTGTAAGAATCTGTGGATGCTGACCACATGGTCCTGCTGTTAAGACACATGGCCCAGAGTAAGATGGGAAGGCACAATACTAAAGCATGAGTGTTGCACCCAAATCACTGCCTCTTTTCCCATGTGCATAGTGTCTGTAGCTGCCTTTCCCTATTAATCTGAATGGTCATGAAAGAGAGCCATGTGTCTTACGAAGCTCAAACTATTCATCTGAACTCTAAGGAAAAGTTTACTTCTCTTAGAGTTTACTTGAGGGAAATAAATTTTCATCCTTTAGAAAGAGAGATACTTCGCTTTTTTTCCCACAAGTTTCTTCAACTCCTTACCCATTAAAACACAGCCATGTTGCTCTTCCTATTTTTACAGCACAACAGCCCTATGATTCAATTGCAGAGAAGATGAAATCCTCAGATGGCTTACAAAATGCATGTGTATCCCCAGCAAAACTAAACTTGATGTGGGATTCCCCTCTGTATGCTGTGAATACCATTGGTGAATAAAGAAACTGCCTTGGCCTGCTGATAGGGCAGAACTTAGGCAGGGAAAACTAAGCTGAATGCTGGGAGAAAGAAGGCAGAGTCAGGGAGAAGCCATGGAGCCCCACCAGAGACAGATGCCAGAACTTTACCCTGTAAGCCACAGCCACATGGCGATACACAGATTACTAGAAATGGGTTAAATTNTACCATTGGTGAATAAAGAAACTGCCTTGGCCTGCTGATAGGGCAGAACTTAGGCAGGGAAAACTAAGCTGAATGCTGGGAGAAAGAAGGCAGAGTCAGGGAGAAGCCATGGAGCCCCACCAGAGACAGATGCCAGAACTTTACCCTGTAAGCCACAGCCACATGGCGATACACAGATTACTAGAAATGGGTTAAATTAAGATGTAAGTGTTAGCCAATAAAAAGCTATAGCTAATGGGCCAAGCAGTGTTTTAAATAATAAAGTTTCTGTGTGGTTATTTTGGGAGTCTGGGCAGCCGGGAAAGGAACAAGCGGCTTCTTTACAACATAAACTTACTAGAACACTCAAATACTTTAATCAGAACTACTACAAGGTTCAAAATAGAGATTAAATGGGCTTCTGCATATGAAGAAGGGAAAGGGCAGAGGGCCTTTTCTTAATTATTTTCTTAATTCTCACAGTGCCTACCCAGCAAAGGTCAGAGAACAGAAAGCTTTGTACTTTCCAATTACCATCAACATAACAAGGTGAATTTATACTTGACTTTCAACGCTAAAGAATGCTCTAAACACATCAAGGAATTGGACACCATTCTGGTTCTCAACCCTCATGCTGTGGTCTTCTACTCTTGGAACATGTGTTTCCACTCAGATTGAACAACATTTTCCCTCAGATGGAAATTAAACTGAGTGAGTGATATTAATAAATCAGAAAGCACAAAGGGAAAAGAAAGCTTTCCTTCCTGAGGCCTGAGCTTGAGATCCCTTTCATGAAAAGAATTCTAAATGGGAACCTTTGACCAGATACAAACACGGATGCTCTGGGCTGAGACTAGCAAGTGAAGTCTAATTTAGCCTTAGAAGTCCGATGCCTAAGAAGGTGGCACTAATTATAGGACCTCTTGGTCATGTGGATAGCCCTTGTATCTTGCTTATGGGGGAGTCAAGACCTTACAGCCATTATCTGTGTCCCATCCTAACCACTCCAACATGTGCATGGCGACAACTTTGGGCTCCTTCTCTTTCTGTGGTTTTGGATTCCTTGCCTGTGTTTGTGAACTGAGCTGTAAACACTCTAAGGGAAACTATAAAGTTTCTTAGCAAGCCTCAGTGCCAGAATTCTCCTTAGCAATGAAGCAGTGAGTTAGCTCAGCCCTGCCCTAGAGAAGAGAGAATAGCCAGGGCTTTACAAATTTTTAACTGATTCCACAGGAAGGCAATACTGGGATCATCCTCTACAATTCTGTATATATTTAAAGCTTTTTCACAGCAACATCTTTCGAAGTGTTGAGGATTTGTTTGATAGCCTGTTTGTTTGTTTATTACTACTGCTAGAATAGTTATAAATCAGCTGGTGGTTAGATGAAAGACACCACAAATTTTGGCATGCCCAGTGCAGGAAAATGTTTTGCATTCTTCTCCCCTAGGAGGAGGAGACAGGTCCATCTCCTTTGTTGACGAATCAAAGAATTAGAGCTCTTAATTCAATTCCCTTGAGCCTCCTCCATCTAGGGAATCAGGCTATCACTTCTATAAAGCAGTCTCTAGGGATTTCCAGAAAGTTAATTTACACCCAGACCACAAACAAAGGGTCAGGTTTGCTTCCACAGTGTGTGGGACATTTGCAACCCAAACTGAAATTTCAAAAGAGCAGGATGAGGGGAGGGGGCAAGAAAGCACTGTGAAACCCTTCTGAACCTCTTGTGTGCTCTGTGGTCTAACTTTGTATTTGGCGTAGGCTTTCTCTGCCCCCCAGCTCGCTCCTTCCGATTACGTGTCAGGCACTGTGTGATGCATTGAGGGCTGGAGAATCAGTTAACAAGATGGTGATATAGGTGCCTAAAAGCTTTCTCTAACAGAAACCACAATAATTGAACAAACGCAACAAACATAATTATAAATTGGACTATGTGTTGTGCAGAGGGCAGCGGCTGACATGGAAAAGCACCCAGGGAAAAGAGTCAATTTACAGTTAAAAGCTAGAAAGAGCCCCTTCATAGTCCAGAGACTACAAAATCAAGGGGCCGTTCGATTACATTCCCGAGGGTCCCAGTCCTGTATTCATTATTTCCAAGAGGAAAGAATTAAGTTAAGATATCAGGGCTGCAACTCTCCATCTCTGTGAGGCAGAGTTCAAACTGTCATCTTTTTAAATCCTAATACAAACAGTTTCCTGTACTGCCCATTAAAGCTGCATGGAGATACAAATCTCAGGGAGATTATTTGAGCACAGGTTACTTGGGATAAAAAGCAAAGGTTTACAGTGCTGTGTCCTTTGGATGGGAGCCAGGGGAAGCCTTGAAAGCGGGTCAGGATTTGGAGCAAAGCCATGGAATACAGTTGGGACACAGGGGGAGAAATAGCACAGGAAGCTCTCTTCATTAATTTCTCTCACTGTAGCAATATGCACTGTAGCTGTAGCCTTTATAAAAAGTAGGTTTGTTTTGGTTTGGTTGTGGGGTTCAAGAGAAGCAAGGTGACAGCACCTGACCTGGACTAGCAGATCGTTCTTCAGTGACGGGGTCCTAAGAGGGAAATGGTCAGGAGATGAGAAGCTAAAAAAAAAAGTACATCTTATTTACAGTTTTCTGAAAGTGAAAATGGGACAAGATCCGCAGCCACTACCACACAATGGGAAGAGATCAGCAAACCAATCAATCAACATTACACAAGGGGAACACCGGGCATCGCAAGAACATCACAGACTGAGCTCACAGGAGCAGTGGGACTGATAACAATAACAGGTGGGAAGATAAGGTGTTCTCAGGACCTAAAGTCACAGTTCACCCAAGGCTCTGGCCCCAGACCATGACTGGCTCTGTCAAGCAGGTTCCCGGTTTTAGCAAAAGAACTGTGTTCCTTCTCCAGACATCAAGATACAGGGAAAAGCTCGGGAGCAGCCTGCCTTCAACAACTTTCTTCTGGAGGAAGCTTCAGGCCAGTTGGCATCACAGTGGTAGAAGTGTGTGTGTGTGTGTGTGTGTGTGTGTGTGTGTGTGTGTGTGTGTG
>LOJH01001664.1:19617-29907 GCA_001685095.1 Ellobius talpinus
GTGTGTGTGTGTGTGTGTGTGTGTGTGTGTGTGTGTGTGTGTGTGTTTGCATGTAACAAAAGGCATGTGTAAAATTGCTAGTCTCACAACAATCCATTCTGGTGGGAGAGACCTGACTCATCCCTAAGAAAGGGCATTAATCTATTGATGAGGCTGGGGCTCCTCATCACTTCCCTACCAGGCCCCACCTCTTAAAGTTTCCACCCTATCACCAACAACACACTGGCAACCAAGATTCAACATCAAGAATTTTGAGGCTCAAACTACAACCAACCATTGCACAGATTTTTAGTAAATTACATTTTTTTTAAGTTTTGAGAGAAATTTTGAAGTTAGGAATGGGCACATTAAAACTTACTTCACTAATGAAAATCATTGATTTTTTAGATACCTCAATTCCAAGTTATGTTCAATAGCAACCCGAAACAGGAGGAAAGAATGATAAGAGTAGAAAGTAGAATCAAGAAAAGGGAGAGAAGACGAAGAGATGGACGGAGGGAAGATAAAGCAGGCCCAAGGAAAGAGAAGCAAAGGGAAAGAGTGAAGAGCTGCACAGTTGCTGTGCCCTAGCAGAGTGCCTGGCACAAACAATACCAGGTCACGGAGGCGCATTACTATTAAACACATACAATTATCCGGAAGCTCTTCATGCAAAATAGACACACTTCTAAATTTTTGCCTTGGCTTACTAAACTCTTCAGTATTAAAGGCACAAATTGGAGGTCCCCAAGCAGACCTCTTTTGACCTGGAGAGCTAAAACTAAAGCACTTAGAAAGCAGTATTTCCAAGGCTGCCATACCTTTATCAACTCTAGTCAGAAGGCAAGGAGTCGGCACCTGTCTATAACTGTGCATCGCCGATCGACCTGTCTTTCTATCCATCTCTACCAACTTTGAATGAGTTAGCTGGCATTCCAACTGTATGATCATTTTATTCAAAGTCAGACTGGTTTCTGGACAGCAGTGCAATAAGACAAAAACCGAAGCTCTTAGATCAGGTGGACATGGCCTGACTGAATGCTTAAGACTGCATGGGAACACATGACTTTGGGTGGCTTTGCAACATGGCATTTTACTCAAGCTGTGCATGGACCCTGTTCTTAGAACTGCAGTAAGCCTGCCTGATTCACGTTCTCTTTCATTCTGAGAATACTGACCAGCATGGAGGATGAAGTGGGGAGTCGTGTTCTTTCCAAGAAAGAGCAAAGGCTGTCACCAAAAAGGCAGGCTGCTTCGAGGTGAGGTCTCAGATAAGCAGACATGTGTGTGGTCAGGACAGTGTTGGGTTTGAGGCATTATATGATATGGAATGACTCAGGCCAGGAAGGGAAGAGTCCCAAGGTTACTTCCCCAAGTCAGCAGCTCAAAGATCAGCAGAAAGACAAAAGCGGCAGGAAGCACACGTGAAACAAGGAAGCGGCAGTCCAGTGAGTGGTGTTTCCCTAAGATGGTGGAGGCCCAGGAAAGGAGCTTGTCGAGAGATTAATAGAAGAATAGAAAGCAGAGAAAAATGACATAATCAGCAATGGCTGTTCTTGAGATAGCAAGAGTTAGCTCTGAGGTAGATGAAGGTCAGGAGATAAACAGTTTAACCTGTTAAAAGTCAGGCTCAATTTCTTCTCTACAGAATGAGATCCATAGTGGTTTGAAAAGCTCAGGGGTCTATCTTAACACATTAAGCAATAATGTAAACCCCTTAAGTTCATTTTCACCATTAGAATAAAGTTTTCATAAGCAATATGTGTCATACGTTTCTTTGAAATGAACACACAGAGGCTGTAGAAAGAATCTTTATATTTTAGTGTCTAATGTGGAAAAGCTGTATTGCTCTGTATCATTCATGCATTCCTAACTGGAATGTATAACCCAAATGTAATTATACAGGAAGAAAAATAAACTCCAAATGAGGAATATTGCTGTCCTTGTTTGAGGTATTGTGATCTTCAGGATAGACCAGTGTCCTGATAAGGGAAAGGAACATTCCATACAAAAGAAAACTAAATTGAGGGAGCTACGGGATGTAAATCCTTTTCCTAGATTCAGCCTAGAGTGGACACCGCTTAGGTCACCTGACAAAAGTGGAAACCCATGGGAAGTGAGTAAAATGTATTGTGTTGATGTGGAATTGGCTGAAGACGATAGATTTCTTGCCATAATGGAAGAAAATATCCCCACTGGAGTAAGTGAGCACCTACGTCCTTAGGGTAAGGGGCTGTACAACCACAGAATTTATGGGGGGTACACGAGAGTCTACTTTAGCACTACAAACAGCCAAACTGATGGTATTTGCATAAAGATCCTCTACTCGAAGCACTCCACGGCAGGTGTGAGTTTCTAACTGATCGTTTGTAATTTGTAAGAAATGAACTAGGCTATTGATGGTAGATTTAGGGGAAAAAATTAACACTAGAGAGCTTAATTCTAAAATGGTCACGAATTTCTGATTTGATCTGTATTTATCTTGTAATAGTTTACTACTAAATGAATAAATTTGTAATATATTTATGCACACACATACTTGCATATATGCATGCATACATGCATACATACATATGAATTTAACAATAATGAAAAAGGCTATCAACTTGAGAGTGGGGGAGTCATGAGAAGGGCTCAAGGAGGGTAGCTGGGAGGGGCTGGAGGGAGGAAAGGAGAAGAAAGTGACTTAATTCTATTTCAATTAGCACATTTTTTAAAAGAATGAAAAATTAATGAATTAATCAATAGGAAAAGACGAAAAAGAGAAACCCACTCATGGCTAAAAGAGCCAAGGTTGACATGAATTTCTCTCCAGTATAGATCCTCTTAATTGTAAGTCATGTGTGCAGAAGTCAAAGCAAGTTCCTTTCTTTTTTTGTACTTCCAGCCTGTCATCTTCAATCCCCAATGTGTCAGATGAGTAGACTTGCTCATAAAGATTGCAGGGAAGTTTGGAAGCAATTAATTTTCTAATCCTCTGCATTTGGTAACAGGTACCATTATGACAGTGTGTCCTTCAGCTTCTACAAGTTGAGACTTTATCTAAAAATTTTAGAACCAGAAGTATTTCAAAGTTTGAATGACAGTGCAAGAATTCAGAGTAACTGTTTTGCTCTGTTTATACATTCTTAAATACAAGATTTAGGTCAAACATATGTTCATTTGTTTCACATAAACTTGCACATGCTCTGAAAGTCACTCTGCACAGTATTTTTAGTGCGACTGCATTTTGACTGTAAGCCATCCCATGAGGCCAGGTAGGGAACTTTCTACCTGCAATGTCATGTAAGCACACAAAACTTTGGGATTTAGGAGCCTTTAGGATTTTTTCCTTTCTTGGATTAAGGATTCTCAATACAGAAAACAGAAGCTACTGTTACTTTAGTAACAGCTTCCCTGGTCAAATCAAAGCCATCTTTGGTCTGCAGAAACCTGGCAGTAAACAACTGTCTTTCCCAGGTGTTCTCCACTTGGGGCTTTCTGAAGGAAGGCAGCATGCAGAAAAGAGCAGAGGCTTCATGGCCCAGCGACAGGAATCACCTTCAATACATAGAGTACAACCTACTCAAGAGGTTGTTGGCAGCGCACAATCACCCCAGTGGTCAGGAATGAGGCATGAGGATTGAAACTCAGGGCTAGCCTATGTGGGACCATCTCCAGAGAAGGGTGATGCAGGCTGTACTGCAAAAAGTGAAGATGCAGAGAGAAGATGAGCAGCTCCTAGGCTGTGCAGTACAGATGTTGAGATTAAAATGGCACCATCTTTGATCATAAAGTCGTCAGAATGTGATCAAATTCATCACATAGATGATCTTGTCACCTTTGGTTTCCCATCCTCTCTCTCTGGTTTGCTTGTTTGATGTTTGTTTCTTTGTTTGCTTGCTTGTTTTTTATACTCTTTCTTCAGTTTTCATTCCTGAATTTTCTGTAACTGACATTTTTCCAAAGTGCAGGAATTGAATTATTATAAACTCCTTTGTGTGGTGATCTCTGGCCATGCAGAGCTGAGGAAGACTTCTAGCATTAGCAATGTGTACGCTGGCTAGAAAATCATCTGAAGGTCCCCGTACCCACAAAAATGAACAGGTTTCCTGCTTGATTCCTTGGGGGCAAGGTGAGAAGTGCCTGCTGGGAACTATTATTTATGAATACTTGGGGGGCGTTCAAAGAAGATTGGCAAGAAGTGGTTGTCGGAACTCAGTTGTTGTTTGCTTTGTTTTGTTTCCAGTCAGTTTTTACTCTTTTCCTTCATAACTGCTCTTTAAAATTCATTTCTCATTAGTGGGAGAAAGCAAGGTTTCTTCAACTTCAGAGATACTTCAGAGAAAAGTATCGATTCCATCTGTTTCCAAAGAAGAAAAAAATAAGCCATGGTGCAGCCCATCTATGATTGGTGAGAGGTCTGGGAAGGGAAAAGTCAGTTGAACTTTCCAAGCCATGAGACCTTCTTAGTCTTAGAAAAAAAATTGCCATTGTTCCTGAAGCAAGCCAGCTGCCACACAGACTGACAAAACACAATTCTCCCAGAGAAGTCTCTCCAGGGAGGTTCGTGTTTGAAGGTTAAACAGTGTCTGCATCTGGACCGTACACGTGAACTTTGAGAGACACTGGTAGAACTAGAGTGTAGAAAAGCAATGGAAAGATCCTGCTGTCTCAGAGACTATCAGCCAGGCAGAGCTGATGATAAAGTCACAGAAGTGATTTCTGAGCAATTATTAATTTATGAAAAGCAAAGAGTGAAACAGTGAAAAGAGGGAGCAGACATTTCTTCCTTCGAGGATAAGGCAGTAGGCAGGTACGAAACCTTTGAGGAGAATACTGGGTGACGTTCAGAGGAGCAGCACTCTGGGTGTCACAAGAAATAAGAACAAACTTGTTCCATGGGCAATTCTCTATCATAAAGAAGGAGTGTGCCACCTTTGGGAATGGACTACATATCATTCTTGCTTGGAAGTAGGAAAGGAAACCAGCTGTTAGTACATCTGGCTTCTTCCGCCGCTGTCCCTCTTAAACAAAGACAGACTCTCCAAGCTGAGAGGGATCAGCACTTTTAAACAAGGATATTGGTTTCAAAAGCAGGCAACAGTCACATATGAAGGCAAGACTTTTTGAAGCTGGAGCAACAGCACATGGCGGTTTCCCCACTAAATAAAGCAGGGAGGGTCCTTGGTCAGCTTACACAAGCGCAATGAAATCTAGTTCCACCACATTTCCCAATCTCAGACCTAGTGCCAGCTTTGTGGTCCCATTAACTCAGACCTTTTCAGAATACTGTCACTTCTTAGAGGACTTCTAGGACTTCCATACGGTTGTTTAGTCCAGTTAAAACTGAAAGACATTCACAGCGTCTGATGCAGTCTAGCTAGCCCGTCCCAAGACTCCAGGCCCACGTGCCTTGACTTCCTCTACCGTCACTGCCTCTCACTTTTGACAGCTGTCTTCCTGTTTGCCTTTGCAGGTTTCACAGCGGCAGCCTCCCTTGTGTCCTTGGCTTGGGCCCTAGCCTCCTATCAGAAGGCTCTCCGGGACTCCCGAGATGACAAAAAGCCCATCAGCTACATGGCTGTCATCATCCAGTTCTGCTGGCACTTCTTCACCATCGCAGCCAGGGTCATCACGTTCGCCCTCTTCGCCTCAGTGTTCCAGCTCTACTTTGGGATATTCATCGTGCTCCACTGGTGCATCATGACCTTCTGGATTGTCCACTGTGAGACAGAGTTCTGCATCACCAAATGGGAAGAGATTGTGTTTGACATGGTAGTGGGGATCATCTACATCTTCAGTTGGTTCAATGTCAAGGAAGGCAGGACACGCTGCAGGCTGTTCATTTACTATTTTGTAATCCTTTTGGAAAACACAGCCTTGAGTGCCCTCTGGTACCTCTACAAAGCTCCCCAGATTGCAGATGCCTTTGCCATCCCGGCACTGTGCGTGGTTTTCAGCAGCTTTTTAACAGGCGTTGTTTTTATGCTGATGTACTATGCCTTCTTCCACCCCAATGGGCCCAGATTTGGGCAGTCACCAAGTTGTGCTTGTGACGACCCTGCTACTGCCTTCTCTCTGCCTCCAGAAGTAGCCACAAGCACACTACGGTCCATCTCCAACAACCGCAGTGTTGCTGGTGACCGCGACCAGAAATTTTCAGAGCGGGATGGATGTGTCCCTGTGTTTCAAGTGAGACCAACCGCACCGCCCACCCCGTCATCTCGACCGCCACGGATTGAAGAATCAGTCATTAAAATTGACCTGTTCAGGAATAGGTACCCAGCGTGGGAGAGACACGTGTTGGACCGGAGCCTGAGAAAGGCCATTTTAGCATTTGAATGTTCCCCATCTCCTCCAAGGCTGCAGTACAAGGACGATGCCCTTATCCAGGAGAGGCTGGAGTATGAAACCACTTTATAAAATGGAAGAAGCCACAAGGTCCCCATGAAGAGACGACAGTAGGGCTGTGGCAATAGTGACCCTTCATCAAAGAGTAGGGCAACGAGCTACGTGTTCTTAGTCCAAACATTGTCATGGTATGGTTTGATCGTCCATTAGCTGACTGCCTGTGGCTGGTGTCCCTTTCAAGCCAGCAGTGCTAAGAGTCTCTTACTCCACCTAAAGGGGCAATGCCAGCCTAATATGACTGTTGTTACCAAATTCCTCCAGCACAGGCTTGGAGCACATTCACCGGAGGGTACCATTAATATGAAAAACATGTTGCCTCTAGTCATTAAGGTATTTTGATGGAGTTTACTGATTTTTGCATAAATATGTTCATACGTACACACACACTCTCACACACACACACACACACACACACACACACCTCCACCACCACCATGACCACCAGCACCATCAGCGCTCTATCAAGAGTTGAAGTGAAGTTGGAGAGATGACCCAGTAGTTAAGAGCACTGACTGCTCTTCCAAAGGAGCCAGGTTTGGTTCTCAGCACCCACCATAACTGCCTGCAGCTCCAGTTCCAGGAGCTCCAGTGCCCATTGTTGGCCCCCTCCGGCACTGCACACACATGGTGCACAGACATATATGCAGGCAAAATACTCAGACACGTAAAATCAAATTAAATCTCAAAAAAAGAGCTTAGGTGATTTCCTTGATGCAAAGTTCACAACAGACTCTGGGAAGGAAGCAATAGTGCTTAGAAAGATTTCATAAACCATTTTCTCATTGGAAACCAGTAGCATATGTGGCAAAGCCTGTGCAGGGGATGGCAAACTCAAGTGTTTACGCATATGCTAGCATTGATCGAATGGTTCTCTTTCAACACATTTCAGGATTTGTTTCTTACTCTAGGTTTTGCAGTTGAGGGCATCTTTTATGACAGAAATCCTATGCAGCCCATGAGTGGCTTTGGATGAGACCAAGTAGCTCAAATCCATGATGTAAATTAAATTATAGTCACGATTCAGTATTCAATTGCAAAAATACAGTTTATATGCAAAGAGCAGTTGAGGGAGGGGCAGGAAAGTCAGATTCTCAGGTGTGTGCAGTTGGTATCAGAATGCACCCACAGAGCCGCAGGAGAGGGAGGGCTGTTTCCAGGTACAGAGTGAGCATGGTGAGCTGGTATGATTCTGGAAACTACGTGCCATGTCCTTCTAGTGTCAAACTTCGTCCAGTCCACAGAACTGCTATGGAATCCCCCAGAACAGAGAGTAAGTGTCATCCCAAAGCAGACAAGAGAAGAATAATCAGGTTGCCCACTCTGTACAGACTTACCCTCTCCCACCCAAGGTCAAAGTGACATGTCTCCTCGAGACTTTGGGAAACCTTTTAGCAGGCGTGAGCACACAGATGCAGTGTGGATGCTATAAGGAAATGGCCTGGGCTACTTGAGGGCGTACCACTCCATCAGCTAAGATGTGTACTCAAATCATCTGTAAAGTCTCGCTCTTACCACAAGCTTCTGAGTTTTAAATACCTCCGTACAGCAAGTAAACATTCCCGCTTTCTGTTCTCAGTGTCCTTGGTCATGGTGCTTTGCGTTGCATTAAAAGTGCCGGTCAAACTTTGATAGTATTTTTTTATAGTTGGTGCAGAGTGGAATAACTCATGGATTATTTCAATATTTTTGTAATAAAAATATAGGGTGTACATATAGACATTGTTGCTTTTTTTATAGACTTGGAATTATTTAAAAATACATTAAATGTCATATTCACTTGGGATGTCAGAATCCAGTCTACAGATCCATCAGCCTGCCTCAGCAGATTGAAAACACTTGGAGAGATCACCTTCCTTTTTGCAATTTGAAGGCCCAGGAATCTGACCAGGGTGCTATCAGAGCATCAAGTAAAGAGGGAAGTGGCCTAATTAGAAAGGGCTTGTGAAGACTGGTCAGTGTCTCCCAGGAAATCAAAAATGGAAGTGATTTCTTTCATCCATCCATTAGAACAATCTGACCACAGTGGAAGATGTCTTAAACTTCCTTCCCTGGTTTTATACTAACCCAACTGATATATTAAAGATTAGTCAAGTCATTAAAAATAAAAAAGGAAGAAAGTCAGTTTAACTATTCACTTAAAATAGTCAAGATCTAGAGCCACCACCCATAATAAGTGAGTCATCCAAAGACTGTGGTCCCCAAAGTAACATCCACAGGAAGGGACAGAGGGCTCAAAGCAATTTTTTAAGACAGACAATTTTTATCAGACAAATTTCCTAATACTCAATGATTTGACCCTTCAAGCAAGATTTCCACTACAATTCACTAACCTTTTGTTGGAATGAAGAAAATTCCCTTGCTGCCAGTAAAGCTTCAGGAAGACCCTCGTCTTCTAGGCAAATGGTGGACATATCCCATTCCAGTGTAGAAAGAAATCACAGTCATTTGGGCAGTACTCCACTGGTGTGCAGAACCATGTGCTATCAACTTCATTAGTTCCAAGACAACTTTTCACTGATGAGCTTTCCCAAGGGATCTACAGCTCTGGTTCTGTGAGTGAACAACCGTTAACGTCACAATAGTGTCCAGCCAAACAAGCCAATGGGAGCACCTGCTCTTGGATCACGTAAGTTCTAAGTTCCTTCTCAATTTCATCTCACATGCAGCATGCTAAGGGTTAAACGAGCTGTGGTATAAATAGAAGAAATGTGCTGGACTTTGTCTCAGTAGCAATATAGGTAGTCAGACAGATGTAAAAAGCTTGAATTTCCAGTCATTCCCCAAATACTGTAAATATTCTTGGGTCTGACTTGTGAGAGGATCATGACGTTTCAGTGAATGATGGAGTCTTGTTGAGGAAACAAGTTATCTGCCATGCTATAGTTGTGGCTCTCCAATGTAAGAAAAGCAAGCAACTGTCATTAACTCCAGCAGGACTTAATCTTGTTCTTCCGGTTCAGAAAGCAGACACTGAGCTCAGACTGCTGTAGAACATAAACTCAGGCTCCAGAGTTAGGAGGCGGGATGTAGTGAGGCAGCATCAGTTCACCAATGAGCAATTTTAATTCTTCCTAAAATTTTATTCTCCTCTAACATGAAGCTCTGCACAGAGTAGCTGGAAAATAACCAGAAAGGGTGAGCAGTGGCTAGCTTCCAAATGGAAATGAGGGACTCTGTCTGAGGCTGATAATACTGCCTCGGCCGGAATCTCCTTCAATTCACTTAAAAGGCTAATCTTACTATCTCATGGCAGTCGTTGTTTGCATGGGATGGTGATGTTTTCTAAAGAGAAAAAAAAACTCTCTAACTAGCATTTCTGAATTAATCCGTACTAAAAGAACCCACAGATATACATCTTAACCATGCTGAGAGTTCATTCGTGTGGAAGAAAAGCAGTTTCCCATGCCTCTCTGCTGCCCAAGAACGATGTCCTGTGCATTCCCTAGATACTTACATCATCTTGTTTCCCTGTGTCTTGTCCAGTCCAGCAACCACCTTTTCAGAACCTCTGGTATAGCTCATCTGTGATGAATCCCATTGACACAGCAAATGAAATAAATTCCCTTACTAAGAGCTTAAGATTCTATAACTCAAGTGTCAGCAACAGTAAAGTTACACAGGTTAATTGGAAGATAACTGAACTCTGAGGATAAATGAAAAACAGTGAATCTCTAGGCACACAGTTTATTTTATGCATAAGTGAATATGGGCTAACCATGTGGTTTAGCAGGCCAAGGTGCCACTAATCCTGATAGTATGGGTTCAGTCCCCCAGAACCCACATGGTAGAAGGGAGAGCTAACTGTCAAGTTGCCCTCCACACACACATCATGGCATGTGATTGCCAACACACATATATATTAAGTAGATGGATGGATGGATGGATAGATGGATAGATAGATAGATAGATAGATAGATA
>LOJH01001664.1:30050-47222 GCA_001685095.1 Ellobius talpinus
AGTTTACAATGGTGTAAACCTGACCTGAGTTTGAACCCTAAAACCCATGTAAAGTTGAAAGAAGAGAAGTTACTCTACAAAGTTGTCCTTTGACCTCCACATACACACCATAGCACACATGTCCTTCCACACACATGTGATATATACACAGACACAGACGGAAAGACAGACACTCATATCATATTAGTATACACACACAAATACACACACACAAATTTAGAAATTCATGGAATAGCCTAAATCTCCATGATTCTTTGAAATCCCTTATTGCTAACATATAGATGACAAGAATAAAGTACATTCTGTTCTTCATTGCCTAGGGGATGGTATGTTATTGACATGTAACCTTTTAGACAAGAATCTTCTATGCATTCTTTTTTTGAAACCAACTGTCCTTACAGTCCAGGCCTATAAGACATGCAATCCTTGCTTCTTAGCTTGAGTGAACTTTACTCTCCTTAAGCTTCTCATCATTTAAGTGGCTTGATTGAGAACTTCTGCATCACTGCAAAGTTCCTGGAACCCGTTGGACTAAGCCAAGGAAAACCCATATGTTCACACAGGGTTGAGCGTGGCTGTGCAGTCACTTTCAAATGCAGCTGATGCTCCTGGGGGGGAGGCAAGTTCTGACACAATGTTTAGACAAGACTCCAGAGAATTTGTTTCTGATGAACCACTTTCCAGACTAAATATGTGGTCCCTTGCATTCCCCACATATCTTTGCCATTAGCCATGACTGTTTCTATATAAAGCTTGGATTAGATGCCTGCATTTTTAGGTTTTCAAGGAGAATTAAAATAGTTCCAACTGTCTATCAGAATCCGACTCTGAGTGAATGGGGGAACCAGAAGCTGACAACACAGCAGGGCTGAGGTGGACCTTGTTATCAATTTAGTGATGGACCCAAATCATTTCCCACTCCTTTGACTAGCAATCCAGTGTCACTTTTATAAACAAAGTTGTCACATCTGCCAGCTTTGACTCGTGGCAGCCCTCTGCTACCCAACATTTGATGCTTCTGTGTGACTAGGAATTGGTGGTTTCACTTTATTTAGTTCCTATTGCTGAGTCTCTTTCCCCAACCTGTATATCCAAATGGGAGATGATCTAAACAGATGACATCCTTTCTCCTCTCTCAGACACCTATATTAGGATCAGGTAATGACAGAGCTCTCTGCCAACAGGTCTTGTCCAGTTGCTATTCGGAAAATAGGTCCACTGCAAGATTCTGGATTCTTTCTTGTGACGAACAGCCCCAATGGGATCATTATCCATTTGAAAGGAAAACTGCCGCATGTGGATGGAATTGGATAAAAACGTAATGAGTCATTTAATTTTGCTAATTGTAGCAATTAGGCTACTCACAAGCAGCTTCCACCGCAGAGAGCCAAATGGAAGAAATGGCAAGCAGCCATGCGTGCCCACAGAAATGAGGGGCTCAGAAACTCTCCGGAGAGTGGGCAGGCTTTCAACAACCTCACCCTCTACCTGAAATGTTCCCTAGATTCCACAAGGAAGCAATAATTAGACTCTTGTTTATTGCATGCAGTAACCCTGCCCAGAAATGCAAAACTTAAAAAACTGGATGGCCCAGGCTTTGCTACTCAAGGATGCTTGCTATCTCTGACTCGTCTAATCAATTGGGTAAAAGGTCTGCATATTACACTGACAAACACAAGCACAGAAGCAAACTAAGGTAATGCTGCGTTGGCTAGTTTGTTTGCCTGTAGCCTTCCTTGCTCTTTGATTTCCATACCATATGAGAGTATTATAATAATATTCTTATTTTGAAGAATGTACTGTATGCTGGTGCTGTGCTGACAACCCTTACCTCTGTGGCTGCACTAACACCTCACAACCACTAGTGAATGATAGCATTTTTGTATGACACAGCTTCAGCCCAGAGACGATAAGTGGCTTGCCAAAGGCACCACAACTAGGCTAGGGAAACCTAGAAATAAAAGTTAGGCCCAACTTCTACCAACTAAAAGATTTTTAAGAATTGTGGCAACCACACCAAGCCTACCTTTAATTCGAGTCAAGTAGAAAACCATAATCATGTCCCAAGTTTTTCAAGGAACATTTCATAAAACTCAAGGAAGTCTACCAAAATGCAAACCTCAAAGAACTACCTATGGTAAGAAATGGAAGTCTCTATCACATGAACCTGAATACTTCTTCAACTCTGACTCCTTATGTATGGATCAGTGTTGTTTTTCCACTTAGGCAGTAGTCCCCAGTCCAGGACCCCGATTTGCACTAAAAAAGTCGGAAATATAAAGTAACCTGGGACTTCTTTCCTCATAGTCTACATATGTCTCACATCATTACCCAATTAGGCAGACAAAAATAAGTTATCAAATCTACTTAGTGAAAGAGAGAGACTCTGAGATGACATCATTTTCATGCTATAAGGTAATTTATTCCCATTGCCTTATTTTTTATTAAATTTTGTTTACTATCTTATGTGACAAGAGTTTAAGAGGATTTTTAAAGCATTAGCACTAATCTAGAAACATCTTCTTAGATTGAAGAATTAGATTCAAAGAATATACCAGTGTTTATCAAATAGTTGCTGAATTCTAAAACATTTGGCATGTTCTCCCCACCCCACCCCCAGTTTAGAGGCAGTGAACTAGAAGGGAGAGCACTAATCTGCCCATAGACGCCAGTACATTGGAACATGCATTACATAGGAACTGTGTGTGTAGCTTGATCAGACGCTGAAAAAGTAGCAGATAATAAACCAAACCATTTCCCAATATACTGTTGGTTTTTAAAATTCTCCCAATGTTCTGTTTCAATGGCAAATCCAAAGCAACATCTAGCCTCCTGCTTTAAGTTAAACAGGTCTTGGAGAAATTATGTTAAATCAGAGCTCAGTAATTTTAATAAAATATTAAAGGAGATCCCCATTGTTTTATAGATAAAACAACTGGGGTCAGGAAAGCTTCGCAATCAGGGTCATATAGAAGACTTTTATTGATTCCCTTGGTCATTTACTCAGTAAGCCTGACCCTTGTGACCACAGCCCCTAGATAGCAAACAGGTACAAAGCCGCATTTGTCCTAGCAACTGACAGTAGGTTTTTCGCTGCTCAGCTGGTTCCCAGGCCTCATCTCCTCCTACCCTTTTCTGTTCTAGCACACTGATGCTGCCCTTACCACCATCTATACTTAACTCTACAGTGAACAGTAAAGAAACAGGAACTTTTCTAGGATTTTCCTCTCACTACCAATAAGCGATTGGCACACAGCGACAGACATGCGGCAGCTACATAACCGTGAGCCCTACATCAGTGCTAAAAGGGAGAGAAGGGAACAGTGATACTATATCCTGACCACAGAGCTTCAAGCCACCATCATTACATTCAACCCCAGGTCATCACTTTTTAGACATTTAGACACACAATAGAAGCATATAGTTGTGGATGAGATGCTTGCAGAACAAAGATCTCATTTAACATCAAATTAATTAATTAAAATAATAAGCACATATTAGCAACATGGTACAACACAAAATTTTCTTTTGTGCTAGTACTGAAACCTGCCACCTACTCTGTTATTAGAGTTTCAGAAAATGCGAGGTCTTGTATTTTTATTATACTTCAATCTACCAAATTAAACTGGTGTGCCCTTTCCTTTCTCTGCTGCTTAATTTGCATTAAAATGGAATTAATCACATTCTTACTTCAAGTGTTGCAAATGGGAACAAATGGAGATGTTGGGTTTAAGCTAATTTAATTTAACTACTGTAGTGGCATTCTGGTATGGAGTTGTATCCAATCAACACCTAATTATTTCAAATTAGTTCATTATCAGTAAGTTCTAAGATACCCCTAAGTGTGTGGAAAATACATTTTGAGCTTCCATCACTGGAAGAAATTCCTGTTTTTATCCCAAACTTGCAAAGTGTCCTAACGCACACTCGCACTGCAACCCATTGTGGCTGGAAAGCCGACACTTGATTTGAGTGTGTTGAGTATCATGAAGTTCACACAGCAATTAAACATTGACCTGTGGTTTTCTGTGGAGACCCCATGATTATTTTTTTATTCTGCTCAAAAACAGGAAAAATGGGGCCCCGTCCTGTAACCAGAGGACACTAGCCAACTGGTGAAAGAATTAGAACTTGCTCTCACAACACTGACGGACTCAGCTTCCTTTGCAAACCCTTCAAAAGTGTTGTGCATAATAAGGGGTAGGTCTCCAAAGTGGGTTCCAAAGGCTTGAGGGGAAGCATTGTCCTTGGTCAGAATTAGAGTCAAGGAGCTCTATGAAGAGATCTAAGGAGTGGAATGAGCCAGGACCTTCAGACACAGCCAAAGCTGCCACACAGCTCAGACTATTCATGCTTGGGTCCCCTTCTTTTTTTACAGAAACACCTTGGAACTTGTCAAGTCTTACTGGAGATGAATTGCAGTTCATTAATCCAACAGACACTTAACGCTTGGAAATTCTTGACTTGTAATATTGTAATCAAACTACTAGGAGAGAACACATCAGCAGATGGCAGAGGAGCACTTGCTCAGTGCTGTGCCCTGACGTGTCCACGCCTAAAGAGAACGACTCCTGAGAAGCAGAGCTGAGGAAATCATGCTACCTGGTCTCTCAGGACAAATGCTGTCAGTGGCCATGGTATCCACCCTCTTTCTTTACCTTTTCTAGTAAGAACTGCTTTAAATAAATAAATAAATAAGCCAAGGAATTCCTGGGGGCTTGTATAGCTCAGAGAGACGGGTATGGGTCAAAGGGACTTGCTTCAAGGGGATGGAAACCCACTTGGAAATGAAGAGTCTGTCATCTTTTAATAACTGATCTTGAGTACCATCGCCGCTTTTGATTTGTTCCATGTCAGCATGATAATAACCAATGTGTAAAGCTTTCGTTGATAATTCAGTTTCAGAGGTGAAATCTGCAGTTTGAACTTAAAGGGGTAGTTACAGAGTAATTCGATGCCTGCCTTCCTAAGTGGTAACACTACCAGTTCCAAGCCAGTATCCCTTTCAACAAGGAATCAACTAGCCTATGGCTTCTCAGATCACATACAATCTCAGTTATGACCTGAAAGATGACCAAATGGCGTTAATGCCTACATTTTCATTTACAAGAAGACAGGTGGACAGAGAATTTACAACCGTTGATTTCTTTCATTTCTCTTTTTCAAATAAAGGTGAAAATGAAGTTGTCCGAGTTCAATTATAGAGTATGCAAGAGTGTGACGTGCGTGTGGCCTTGTTAAACTTTCCTTATACTCTTTTGGCTTCTGTTTTAGAAGGTAGATCTAGATAAAAGAATGAAAGTCATCAAGTGTGTCCATTAAGCGCTTTGGAAGAAGATGGAGTGGGGAATCGCTGTGTCCCCATAGATGCACCTTGGTGGCTCTAGCAGGATGTTCCCAGAGCTTCTGAGAGCACTCCTGGGAATCCATGCTGGTACCAAGGCAAGTTTTTTTGAGAGTGATCTCTGGATGTAACCATTAAAATTGAATGGTAGAAAGGTTACCTTCACAGGCCAGACAACCAGAACTAACATGCTGAAAAATGCTCGTTTTCTAAACCTACACCCTACTGTGTAATGTACTGTGAGCTGGTTACCTGTGGGGACATAGGAACAATAACAGTGCTCCCTAATAAGGCTCAGGAGTACGTGTGACCATAATAGTGTTGGGTACCAGGATAGAAGATTTCTAACAAGGTACAGAGCCAAGAAAAAACCTGTCCATCTCTTGTTAGGAACACTTAAGTTTTTTCACAAAGTAGCCACGTAAACTAATTTCTGCCGTTCTGTAATTATGGCAATGCACATGTCCCCTTATAAAGGGACAAGGCCTGGCTAATGAGGGAAGATGGAGGTCATATAGGAAGCTCCATATCAAGACTGGCTCTTTCTAAGAAAACCTTAGCTCTGGTGGTTTTCCTTGATTAGTGATCCTGTAACGCTCTGTACATCAAGAGCTTCTGGTGAATTATAAAACAAGAGATTATAAATCGCTCTTACTTATTAAACATAAAGTATTTAATTATCCCTCTGTTAACAACAATGAGATTCAGGGTTACCATGGCCTTACTCATCATCCCATTGTAAGTATGTCGGTCACAACAGGTCTGTGTTCAAATGCACACAACCCAGTTCAGCCAGTATCGTCCTCGCAACACAGTTTGGATCTTAATTCCATCAGACAGCCACCTGATCTGTGCACCTATTCCAAGACTCCTAAGTCTGTGCAAGTCATTTTCAGAATAACAGAAGACAACAAAAGGACAGTTATGCAATTTTCCCAGTGAGACAAAATACACTAGACTGTTGATCACCCCAAAGGTCTGACTGTTCCTCATGACTGGGTTCTTTGAATTTTCCGGATGATTACTGAGCAATTTTCACCAAACCAAAGTAGACACTGTAGCGTTCTTTATAAGACTGTCCACGCGAATGCAAATACCCCTAGGAGAGTAATCAAGAAGTTGGCCGCTCAAGCAGCACCTCTGGTTTTGTCATAGCACACATCTGGAAACTCTCTGCAAGAGTCCAGGTGTTCCAAGCCTGTGGTTTCCCAACCCGTTGTCTGACGTGCACACAGACAAACTGCTCAGGCGTGGCCAGTGGAACTTAACTTTCTGGCGTAGGAATCTTTTGTTGGAGACATTCTGCTGCTAACGATTCTCTTTGCTGTGCAAAGAGAAATAAATCGTGCAGAGCAATTGTGGTCTACTTTTTCTTTCTGAAGGCGGGTGGGTGGAAGAGGTCGGGTGGCTGGGTGTCAGCTGTTCTAAACACAACTGCATGAGGACTTCCTGAACATGGCTGCTCTTGGAGACCTTGCGGCGGCTTTCCTAAGCAAGGAAACTTCTTTTAGCCTTTGCTAGAATTATGTTTTGTTATTTTATCGTTATTCTGCTGTTTGTAAATCTTAAACATTTACAAAATCTACTGAACAGAATGGTTTAAGGAAAATACAAAATCTTTAACTTTTTATTGTTCAAATACAACTTTTTATTTTACATGTCACTTATAATATCTTAAAACTAAAATTGTTTAAATTGTTTGATAGAATTACTTCATGGTGAATGTTATGACTACAGTTGTAGGAGAAAGGTTATTCCTCCAAATCAAACAAGTTGTCTAACTTTGGGATTCAGTTTGCTGATGTCATTCCAGTTCACAAGTGCTCGCTGCTTACTGTGAATATTGTAATGTGAGGTTTCCCTAGTTATTCCCTGCTATGTTTCTCCAGGAGCAGGAAACAGACATGCTGACCGCGAAGGAAAGCTGCCTTCCAGAAGGAGGGCTTCGGGCCTTAACACTGACCCAGGTGTATTGATTCCTGGTAACCTTGGGGAATTGATCCCGCTCCTTGTGAGCTGCTGGGTGGTGAAGATGCGAATGTCCTCAAGTCGAGTGCTTGCTTCACTGTCTGACCTGAAGTTTGGCAGCAAAACACACAACCTGTCTGACCTATTTCCCTTTAAGAGCTCTTCAGCGGCACAGTGTACTCTGAGGCCCTTGTTGTAGGTGAACAAAGATCTTGAAGAGGAATTTGGCTATGAAAACATCTTGAAAGATTTCCAAAAACGGTGCAAAGGTTCCCAAGGACCTAGGGAGGGTTTTGATTGTGTGAAATCCTACATTCACAGTCAAGAATAACATCATGAGCAGATGACGAAATTCCTTCTCGAGTCTCTCCTTAGATGTAGTTTCCTGAACACCTAAACCTCACCACTAAGCCATGTTTGTCCACCGCTGCTATGCTGTTTTGTACCCTACCCTGAACACAACTGTGGCCACAGCTGAGGTGCCCACAACCGCCACCCCCCAAATATTGCTTACATGCACCCTGAAGGTTTTGGCTTTCCTTTTTCTCTTGGGATTTTAAGTCATCAGTCTCTGTACCTGTGTGTTACAGGTGATATTACAACAAAAAACGAGCAATTGATTGGAAGTCACACACAGAAAAGCTGTTTCCTTTATGGTCTTCAATTATGAGGAGGTTGATGTGAAATTTATAGATTAGTAGAAAAGCAGAAATCGCTGTGTTGAATATTATGACTGTTTTACACATGTTTAAAGATATTAAATGAAACAATATCTTTTTACACTATAGTGTATATTCCATTCTGGGTACAGGCATGAAGGCTTGTGGCAGAGACAGCAGGAAAGAAACCAGGAATCTGTCCATGCCTGGGTACTAACCCTACTCTAGCTCTTTACCTCAACACTTATTTTGGCCTCATTGATTCCATGTAAAAGAGTGAGGATATTTGTTTACCTACCTCATAGGGTGTTGTAAAGAATGTGAGAGCTGGCAAAGACTTGGCTTAGAGAGTACCATGCCTCTCGCTAAGAAGCAGGAGCGTGTTGAACCGTGTGCGCCACAGAGCTAAGAAGGGTGGGTACCGCAATTGTCTGAGAAATAGCAGCTGTTCCAGTTAACACAAGAAACTTCCCTTAGAGGTTTAGGTAGAAATTATAAGCCTTAATGAGAACAAGCAGCTCTTATATAGACCTGGAGTGTCTCCAGGTAGATAGACCTCTTTCTTCTTAATCACATCGAATTGTACTAAGTGTTCATAAATACATCTAGAAAACCTGGCCCTTTCTGATACCTCGGGAGTTGCATGGCTGTTCCCATTTTTTACCAGGTACAGTCTAACGCAGTACTGGTGATGCCAACTGAAATTCTAGAACCGAGTCCTGGATGGCTATATTATTAAGATTTTATTTGGAATGATTGAACTGGGTTTGTGTTTCATTCCTAACACAACACCTTTGCCGCAGAAGAACATGGAGCCCCCTTCTTGTTTAGAACTCTTGAGCTGATTTGGCTTCATGTTAGAAATGTATTTCAAACATTTCAGAGAAGTGCTTGTACAATAGCTTCAGCAATATATTGAAATGAGTGGACCTGCATAAATGCAATACACAGAAGTGAGCTCTATGAAAGATTTAAAAAGGCAGGAAGATGTAGGAAAAACAGCCCCAGTGAAATCCTGTACACCTCTACCAAAGCAATGTGTCCCCTTGCTTTAATGACTAAACTTAATCAGAACTAAATGTATATAATATGAGTTGGGGCTATAAACATTTGCAAGTTTTGAGTCATAGGGGCAATACTGTGAAGTAAGAATATACCCGTGGAACTATGCTAGAAATGGAGGTAATATTTTAAGGATGTGGCTCCTTTTGGTACCCTTGTATAACAATTATACTCATCTACAAAATAAATTTTATCGTCTTAAAAATTGAAATAGTTTCCAAATTTTCCCTTGAGGAGTGAATTCAAAATCATATTGCACTTGAATTACATACTATGTTGACATCCGATATAATCTCTTCTGGACTCTAAAATTTATTTTCCATTGGACATAATCAAAGATTTAAATTTTCAAATTGGTTAAACATTTCTAATGCATGACATTAAGCTTTCTGAAGCATGATTATATCATAGAAAATTATGTGACACCTTCAAACTACCTGCACTGCCAGAATAAATTGTTAGCACAGACTGGTCATGTAAGTACCAGGCATGAGTCAAAGGTAATTTGGATATTCCTCAATTTCTATCCCCTTCCAATATCAACATTTTTCTACCCAAAATGCAGAAGTGTATCCTTTCTATCATGAAAATAAAGATCAGTTTTCAGTTTTATACAGAAACCTGAAGTCAACTATTCGGTTGAATTTCAGGTGGGTTTTCTGGGATTAGCAGGAGGCAGTAGAGAGATCATGTGATGGAGAGGTTTTATCACAAAGTGCAACACAGAACCTAAGCATGCCGGGGCTGGACAGCTCTGCGAAGCAATGGCTTAGGGTTTTCACCAGCAGAGAAAAGCACAGTGCCAACAACGTGTCCTTTAGCACAGATGCATGTGATTACTCAGTTCAGGCCCATCATTCGGCAAGCGCCACATATTTGATTGTAAGTACAACTGCCAAGTTCTATGGCTGCATCTGGCTAACATTCTTTTCAATGAACAAGTGATAAACCTGGACACACAGAGATAAATTCTCATCTGCTTAAAAGAAAAATCTCCCAGTTTATTTATATCAACTATATCACTAATATATTACCTTCACAAAGCTTTCTCATCCACTCTTTGGTCAACTGTTTATTTAAGCCTCACTTTCTCTCATCAGTGGAGCAAAATGGAAGGGGACATGGTTGACCTGAATGGGAATCTTGCTTCTGATAAAATGAAAGAAAGAAAGAAAGAGAGAGAGAGAGAGAGAGAGAGAGAAGAAAGAAAGAAAAGAAAAGAAAAGAAATCCTGCTTTTCTTCTTCATAGCCAGATAGCTCAGTAGCCTCAAAAGGACCCAGTGATGGATGGGAATATGGCTTCCTGTTCTCAGAAGGAAGAGAGTCAATAGGAAACCAAGATGTCTGTCCTCTTTGAAGCCAAGCAGTGCCCTGAATTTAGAGCTAATGTGAGAGAATACTATCCCTCCTTTTGGTTACCACTCTCTCTCTCATTCTTTTGCAGTTAGGGTTGAAATTTCCAGTAATGATAAATAATGTTACTTTGTATGATGACTTCAATGTACATATTGTGAAAGAGTTAGCTACAAATGAGAAGACTGGGAAGCTTGCTTCCTCTGTATTTACATCCAAGCAAGGGCTTGGGAAAGCACGTGTCACGATGACAGTCTGGGTATCCGTGAGGACAACCGCTTTGCTGTGTATGAAGCCATTGTACAAGGTGAACCTGCTTCCAAATGACAAGGGTTTGGACTCTTGACATAGGCTCTTCATTCGCTCATGATTTTGTCCTGTAAGTTTCACATTTAACTACCTCAGCTACTGACGTTTGATTTAGAAACACCGTTCACTTCGTCATTATTAAATTATTTCATTGAAAATATCAAAATGTTATTTGGTGTGAAACAATTTTCAGAAGTTTTAAAAAGGCATAAGCAGCTCGACATCCATCAGTTCTACTGTTTTTGGTTTCTTTCTAAGCATAGTTTGTAATTAAAAACAAAAACCACTTCCACCCAGCATAAAGAGAGGTTGTATATATTTACTTAATTTGCCTTAAATATGTTGTGGGTTTTTTTCTCTTTCCATTTATTTTTTTCTAAATTTATCTCTGAAAAAAAAAATCAATGCTGGTAGATGAAGAACAACCTGAAGAGAACAGCCACTGGGTTCTCAGCTCCCAACTTCAGCTTACATAGTATTCTGATCCACAGTCGCCATTTTTTTGTTTCTCTCTCCATTCAGAAATAAGGTGTGTGCAGGCAACGTGAAGACACTTCCCCTGGACAGCGCGGTGCCTGGCCTCGGATGCAAACCTGCGGGCCCTGTGCTCTTACTTTGTAAACATTGTACAAATGTATTTGGAATTTTATTTGGAAAACAAAAAAGAGTTAAATGAGTTATTAAATTCCTTCCTGTAAATATATATAGAGATATACATGTTCCAACCCCGCATAGGCAGACATTCCTTTAGCATTCAGATTGTATGTGTGTCTTTCTCGGCAGGAGCTGCTGCCCTAGGCAGTGGCCCCAAGTGCTCTAGCTCAAAGCACAGTGCGTGGAGTATTTGATCTACTGCGGTACTATAGTTATTTTGGTCAGTTAAGCAAGTTGCAATTTGTGATGACATGAAGTGGAAAGTAGTGCTTCATAATGAATAAATCTCCTGGGTTATCTGATTTTTTTCTTGTAAAACTTTAAAAAAAAGAAAACTTGAAATTTTATATATTTGGATTTTGTAGATTTTTTTTATTTTATTGCAACACAAGGTACCAAAATCATTAAATAAAGTACACTGTGGTCATTTTAACAGAAGTCTGTTCCTCATTCTTTCCAAGTCTAGAAGAGCAGAGTACAGTTACTGTAGGCGATGGTTAGGGGCCACGAACACAGACTTATTTTCAAGACAGTAGGACCCAAAGCCATAAATAAGCAAACCTGAGACATGTTTAGGATTAAACTATATCACTATTTTTCTTTTTCCCTTTCTGTTTTGAAATATCTTACTATGTTGGCCAAGTTGAAACTTGAGACCTTCCTGCCTCACTTAGCCTTCCGAGCAGCAAATCACTGGGGTTCCAGATATATCGCACTATACACAGCTTTGTTTTTTAAATGTTTATTTCACTGACTGTATTTGTTAGAAGCTTTAAAGAATATTCTCCTAGAACCAATACAAAAACTAGAAAGAAATGTTTGTAACCACTGAAACTTAAAAAGGAAACTAAATTGCTTGACTTTAAATGAGAAAAAATTCCCACAGACAATGTACTTTCCAAACTATGATGTCTATTTCCTTTTCCTACACATTAGTCTTACATCTCATATAATTCTTTTTCTTTGATCTATTTTTGAAGAATTGTCTCTGTTTTAAAAACAGTATGAGTCATACAAGTTTACAGAGCACTCTGTAAGTTTGAGTGAATTCATAAGAGGGAATGGCATATGTGGAAATGTCCATCGATAACAATTAGAAATGTGCTTGGGTGGTCTTGAAACACACTCAGCACCAGGAGTACTTTCTGTGTTACCATGGGAACCAGAGTTCAGATCAGCACCAGGAGTACTTGCTCTGTTACCTTGGGAACCAGAGTTCAGATCCCAGTACTCACATTAAGCAGCTAACAACTACTTTAACTCCAGTCCCAGTGGCTCCAAAGCCTTCTTCTGACCTCTACAAGTACCTGAGCACGCATGTGGTGAGTGTGCACACACGCAGGCCCTCATATGCATACACACTCATGCACACAGGCATGAGTACACATGGGAACACTCATGTGTACACACACACACTAAAGATAAAACTTTTAAACATATTAGAAGCAGACCAGCCCTTGAGATGGGTCAATGAGTGAAGGTATTTGAGCTCCGTTCTTGGAATTCGTGTAAAGGTGGAAGGAAAGAACCAACTCTACAAAGTTATACTCCAACCTCTACATATACCATGGCACATGGGCTCTCTCTCATTCAGGCACATATTTTGCATATACACACATATACGCCATGGATACATATATATACATACCCACTGATATACACACATACACAAAATGGGTCACTTTAACAGAAGTCTGTCCCTTATTCATCTAAAGTGATGAAGAGCCGACACATACACACATTATGCATATACACACAGAAACACACACATACACACTTCAGTCATTTTAACACACACACATATATATATATACATACATACATATGTTGGGGGAAGGGCCACTTGTTCATCCTGGCTGCCCAGCAACAAAATAACCACTCAGTAAATCATATTATTTGCAATACTGTTTGGCCAATAGCTTAAGCGTATTTCTGGCTAAACTCATATCCTAAACTAACCCATCTCTATTATTCTGTATATCGTCATGTGGCTGTGGCTTACCAGCTAAAGTTCCCAGCATCTATCTCAGGCAGTGGATCCATGGCTTCTCCTAACTCCCCCTTCCTCCTCCCATGCTACAGACCAAGCCAGTTTTCTTTATTCATTAACCAATAAAATCAACACATAGACAGANTCTGGCTAAACTCATATCCTAAACTAACCCATCTCTATTATTCTGTATATCGTCATGTGGCTGTGGCTTACCAGCTAAAGTTCCCAGCATCTATCTCAGGCAGTGGATCCATGGCTTCTCCTAACTCCCCCTTCCTCCTCCCATGCTACAGACCAAGCCAGTTTTCTTTATTCATTAACCAATAAAATCAACACATAGACAGAATGACCTCTCTCTCTATATATATATATATATATATCACAGAAAAACACATACATACAGAAACATACACACAGAAATATTATTTTAAGTAGAGATATTAGAAACAGATAAGGAAAAGGTTAGATGTAAGAGAAGCAAGAAAATGTTTTCAAGATTTGCTTGTTTCGGTGAGGCATGGTAGCCAGTACCAAAAATGACAGCATTTGAGAGATATAAGCAACACCAGAAAACCAAGGTCACCCTTGGCTATACTGAAAGTTCAAGGCCAGCCTGGGCTACATGACACAGCATCAAAAATGCTTGGTTTTAAAAATGTGTACAACATCACCACCGTTACCATCACTGTCACCACCACCATCATCATCATCACTGATAGTGTCTGGGAGCACTCCTATCACAGCTTGGAAGAGGGGCAGGGGACAACTTTATAGACTCACTTCTCTCCTGCTTTTGCATGAGGTCCAAAACCAAATTTAGGTGTCAGGCTTACAGAGGAAGTGTGTTTCCCTGCTGGAACCTTGCTTCTGTTTTAGAGTAACTTTTAGATTTTCCTTTTTTCTCAATTATTATAGTAGCATATGCTAAATATAAAATTACTTGAAACCTACAATTTTGATTGATGAGTTCATTCAAACTTTTTGCAAGCACTGATGCTTTTCACTCTGTTGATTCAACAAAGTTTCAGAACAATCACGTGTGGTGCATTCTACTAAAGTTACAAGTGTAAATAAAACCTATTTATTCTTAAGGAATGTAGCCTGGACGGGAAAGTAAGCAAGATATCCAAAATGAGACTATCGATGTTAAAGCAACACAGATGGGCAGAACTTTCTGACATCATTAAACACAGTCTGCAAGAGGTCAAGGCCTGCAAAGAAAGTTACAGTGTAAAGGAGCCTGGATCTTCAATTCGGAGGAGAGCAGCATCCCTGGCCCCGGTAGGCCCTCAGTGGGCATTATGATGTGCATAGACACAGTCATTCCTGGCTTCTGTTGCCCTTGGCCCAACAGTGTGCAAAAAAAGACAAACTAACATGATTACCTCAGCATTCACATCTGAGAGCACAAGTGGATATATATGAATGCTGTTTCATGCTTACAACAAAGAGTAAGAACTGCTATTATAATACAAAAGTTAGGTTTATATTCAAAGGGAGATTTTTTAAAAGAAAACACACCACAGTCCTGAATGAGACACTTTAATACAGAATGCAACTTCCTGAGTTATCTATAAACTTAACTCCAAACAAAGCACCAGCATTGTGTTATAAACTTGACAAGGTAAGTATCCCAGAATGGTCAGCTGTCTTAAGATAAGGACATAATGGATCCCTACCCTTCCATTCTATTATGGGGTAGAAAATCCATAAGCAGACACTATAGGCACAAAAAAAATACAAATAAAATACTGTGGGAAATACAGCTACTAAAATGATGTACTTATAATGTCTTTGAATGAAAACTATCTTCCAAGTTTCATACTAAATGCAAGAGAGAATATGAACAATCATTTCTTTCTCTTCCCTTAAAGTTCTTTAAACACGGATGTCCGGGAAACAAGTGGCAGTGCTATTGTACCTCCTTGGATTGAACAGATGTCCTAAGCCAAGCATGCAGATGTCCTTTACAGGGAAAGCTGGGAACAGCTGTAAACAACAAGAAACTAAACCTATAACTGTTCTTACAGGGAGAGGCAAAACAACAGAAGCAAATACTGTCATGGTAACATGGTTCCAATAAACAGGAATGTTAACTGTTAAAAATACATTTTGAAAGTAAAGGGTGTGCTGTTCTTAGTTAAACCACAAATAATAACAGTACAAACAAAACATAATACAATAAGTTTATAGTGCACCAAGCAAATGCCTGCTTATTGAGAAGAGTACTGATAAGAAGACAGCTGGCTGGCACTAAACACACAACTCCCTGGGAATCATGTCATCTGACACACAGTACCAGCGTAAGGGGCTCACAACCACATTAGGTCTGAACAGACGCCTCTTGACAGACATTTTTAAGAGAAGGGAACCTTGTAGGATAACTCGCAGATTTTACATAAATGATTTGTACGCAGTACTAGTTTATAAAGTCCATGAGAGTAACTAGAGGACACGTCAGAACTGTTTCAGACTAAATACATACAAGAAAAGGTAAGAGGGGCTGGAGAGATGGATCAACAGTTAAGAGAGCACTTGCTGCTCTTACAAGTGACCAGGATTCTATTCCCAGCACCCACATGATGGCTCCCAACCATCTCTAACTCCAGCTCCAGAGGATCGGAAGCCCTCTTCTTACATCCATAGGCACTGCATGCCCATAATGCACATGCCCACATTCAGGTAAACACTCATACACTTGAAAGAGAATCAAACTAAAAACAAAAGGAAGTGATAAGAGATGAGAGAGTCATCTTGGACAGGACACTGGGCCTGCTGGAGATGTGGGAGAAGTCCCTCTGGATTGGTTAGTCAGCATGATTCAAGGATGTCAGCACAGAATGCCCACAAGGGGTCTCTGATGACCTGTAAGAGAATTTGAAGCCAGGGATAAACTAAACCATCCATGGAACTAGGGCTGATTTTCAAAGCCTCTGCTACTGTATTAACATAGGTTCCCACCTAAGCCCATGCTGAATTGTCACTGTCCTTGTGATGGTACTTAAAGGTCGGACTTTTAGACCATGCAGGTTCCACCCTCATGAGTAGATGCCATTATCAGAGGACAACATGAATCTCTTGTTTCTTGATTCTCTCTCCCTGTATCTTTTTGTTCCTATGAGTGACTGCCCAGGATAACCCCCAAGAGTCCCTCCTCTTCTCTATCCTGGACCACATCTCCAGTGTAAGCCCCCTGCTCCACCAGAGACAACAATGGCTACCAGAACTATAGGCCCCAAATAAGAAGGAAAACCCCTACTCAACCAGAGACCACCTCAGACATTAGAAGTCCAGCCCCCAACTCAGATGGAAACTTTCCACTCAACCACAGGACAATCCAGCCAGAAGAACAAAGAGGAAATAGTGACTGAGGAACAAAACATCTGTCCAATAAAGACAAACTCAGAAATCATCACATAGACTTATAATCACCCCAAACCTAGGTGCCTAGATGCTACTGTAAGAACACAATCAACAACAGCCAGGGTGTGATATGTCATCATCTGAACCCAGGTTTTCTACCTGAATATTCCAACACAGCTGATGCATAAGAAAATGACCATAAAACCAAGTTTATAAAGATGATAGAGATCCCTTAAGAGGAAATTAATGAATCCCTTAAAGAAATTTAAGAAAAGACAAACAAAAAATTAGAGGAAATGAATAAATTCCTTAAAGAAAGCCAAGAAAAAAAAGAAACAAACATTGAAGGAAAGTAATAAAACCGTTCAATACCTGAAAATGTAAATAGAAGCAATAAAGAAAACACAGGGGTGCTGGGTCCTGGCAGCGGGAATCCCTTTGTTTCTATAGCCTGCCAGCAGCAGCA
>LOJH01001665.1:0-20917 GCA_001685095.1 Ellobius talpinus
CAGGAGTCGGCAGCGGCGGGAGAACACACAGAGCACGGGTTAGTGCGCGCCCCACCGCAGCGTTAGTGCAGCGCAGCCTCGGCCTCGCCCCTCTCCAGCCCGCTTGGCCCCAGGCTGCGGGAGGAAGCCCGCGGCCAGCCCCGCACTCACCTTCCGGCATGATCTTCTTGGGCGGAGCAGGTGGGGGCTGCAGCGGACCCAGCGTGGACACACGGAAGCCCACCGGGAGGGTCTCTGCCGAGGTGCCCAGCATGCCACCACTGTGGTGATCCCGTGGCCGGAAGCGTTTCCTCCAGGAGGGTGCTCGACGGAACACCTTCTCTTCCCCCTGCACCAAGGGACATATTGGAGTAGCCACCCCAACCTTCCCAGCTGAGCTGGGAGAGCCCACTGCTTTTTCAAAGTATTTCTCTTCCTAGGCTCCCTGCAGGAGGTCACTGGTCAGCCCCAGCACTGCTCTCCTGTCCTGGGGCCTCAATAAAGATACTACCTAGGTTGCTAGGGAAACACTGCCAGAGATCATGACTTGCAGGTTGCCATTCTTGGTTCAGTTGCATGACTAGCAACAGGACCTCTCTCCAGTCTTACAGTTTTTTTATCTGTCAAATGGGAAGTCCAACGTCTGCCTCACCTATTTATTGCTCAGGGTACCCTCTCCAGTGGAACCAGAACACACAGACAGTGATGGGGCCAGACATATGAGCCTCCGGAATCAGGCTACTCCAAAGGACACAGGCCACCCACCCACCCCACCCTTCGGAGCCCCAGCTCAATCCTTGTGGCCAAGCCTCCTCTTCCACCTTTGTGTTTTCAGAACTGTACAGACCCCACAGTATGGGTAGAGTGAGGAGGAATAGGGCCACTGACCCCTGGTTTTGCCTCAACGACCCCTCCCATTTCTAATCCCTTGGGATTTGTAGTCGGTGCTCTTGGAATGATACATGTTCTAATCACTTCTAAACCTGTCCTAAGATCTGTCCCAGGAGCGTGTACAAGAGTATTCCATTACTGTTCCTTTCCCCTCATCCCGCCCCCTTGCTCTCCCCAGTCCCTTCACCTTCTACTCCTTCAGTTTCCTTCTCCTTTCTCTATCATGTTCTATGCTCCCTGGAGCAATGCATGATTTTGTTGTTCCAAAGAATCTATTCCCTGATCCTGAGTGGTGGTGTCTTGGAATGCTGTCTGCCTCAGTAACTGTTAATGAATGGATAGTTGGAGGCCCATTCCTTAATTTAGCAAGGTCTAAAGATGGAGAACCTAGAAATAAATGTGTGTGGGGTGGGTGTTCACACATGCCACGGGACATCTGTGGAAGCTGGAGGACAACACTGGGGAGCTGGTTATCTCTTTCTACCTTTCTATAGGTTCCAGAGATCAAACTCAGGTCATCTGGTGTGTACGGCAAGAGCTTTCCCTCCTGTGCCATCCTGTCAGTCCCGGGACAGGGAAACAGGTCAAGAGGTGGAGGAGGGAGTGCTGGCAGGGCCCTCCAAGTCTTCCCTGAACCCCAAGGGAAGGCCTGATGAAATGACGGTCAAAGGCTACTTCTACAGACCAGAAGGGCTGAAGAGTGAAGCTACAGCGAGATCTGGGGTGTCAACTGGAGTTTTTGTTTAGCAGTGTTGCCAGCTACCCTGAGGAGCAGAGTGGAGCTGTCACTCAGCACCTCAGCAGAGTGTGTGTCTTCAGACACCACACTACTGGAGGGCAGGCTGCAATCCTACCCAGCAGGGAGAGATAGAGTGGGGTCTGAGACACAGAAACGGAAAAGTCACCCCGAAGATACGACCTCTGGGGAAGACCTTTGACCCTACATGGCCAAGAAGGCTGAGTTTTGAGGTGGAAGATGCTAGAAGTATAACACGGGCTTTGGTTTTTATACCAGAAATGATTTTCACAGAGACTTCCCTATAGCCTGTTGCTGCCCAACCACATGCCTCCCCGCCCCTTGCCATTCCTCTCCGCCCCTTGCCATTCCTCATCCCTGCTGGCTCTCCTCCCTTAGGCTAGCCACCACTCATCAGCCCTAGGGTGGGAGATCCATGAACCTCAATCCAATCAGCCTACAAAGACCAAGGCTCTAAATTCATATCCAAGTACTCACATCATCCAACTTCCTGTCTGTGCCCAAAGCCAACAGGTTATTGAACTCTCTCTCCATCACTTGACGGGCCTGAAACCCACAGGGTGAGAGGAAGAAAGAGGAGCTCTAGTTAATAACATTTATGGTATCTTTCTTTTTTAAGATTTACATTAATTCAGTTTTATTATTATGTGTCTGTGCGTGCATATATGCACATGTGTGTGTGCACGCACACACATGTGTGCAATTGCTACTATGCACTGTGGAGGTTAGAAGAGAACGTGCAAGAATTGTTTCTCTCTTTTCACCATGCAGGTCCCAGGGATCAAACTCAGGTAATCAGGCTCTTTAATCAACTGAGTCTTCTCAGGACAGAGATGGGGTGTGGTTAGTGGACTTAACCCTGCAGAAACCTCATACACCTGTTGAGACTAGCTTCAAGCAAATCACTAACAGTGCCCAGCTAAAAGCCAAACTGTTAACCTTACAAATCTTTCATACGGGACAAATTAGGGGCAAATGTCATTTTAAAAGCTGGATTACAGAGTACATGAATAGACAGGCTTTATCTATAGGAAAAAACTATTTTCACTAATTGGAGTTATCAATAACAAAAAGAAAGAGGACAGGAAGGTGTAAGGGAGAATGGAGGCACTAGCGGGAATTGGAGGGAGGTGATAGTAGACAAAGATGATCAAAACAAACTGTACAAATATACCTGATTTTCTACGCATAAACAAAAATTATTTTTAAACCTATATTTTGTCTAATGGGAAAACATGGCTGAGCACCCATTGGTGAGGGCAGGAGGAAGAGCAGTAAGCATGCACACGTGGGTACACAAAACTGCCCGGTAATAAGTGAGTTCATCTGTCAGGGCACACATTGCAAACTCAGGCTAAAATAATCCCCAGTCACAGATAGTAGGAGCCCTGAGACACTTTTCTAGACCTCCTCAGAATTAACTCAGTAAGGAAACTGCCCGCGTGGGTGAAGAGGTGGCTCAGCAGTTAAGAGCACTTGCGGCTCTTGCAGGGGACCCAGGTTCAGTTTCCAGCACCCATATCAGGAGACTGACAACTGCCCATAACTACAGTTCCAGGGAACTGGAAGCCCTCTTCTGGCCTCTGCAACACCTGCATGCATATGGCACACATAAACACACACACACACACACACACACACACTAAGAAATAAATTAATCAAAAGAAAGGAACAGGGAGGTTTTCATAACTTTCTGTCACCAGATATTTTCAACCATGGTCCATAAAGGATTCCAAACTGTGTCACACAAATAGGTCAAGAAAATGCCAGGTGCTGGCAGTGGATGCCTTAAATCCCGGGAGGCAGAGGCGGGTGGATCTCTGAGTTCAAGGCCAGCCTGGTCTACAGATTGAGTTCCAGGACAGCCTAGGCTACACAGAGAAAGTCTGTCCCAAAAAGAAGGAGGAGGAGGAGGAGGAGGAGGATGAAGAGGAGGAGGAGGAGAAGGAGGAGGAGAGAAGAGGAAATAGGCATCCTGAGATAGGAAGTAGGAAAGAGAAAGCCCATTTCTGGGGGGAGTATGAAGCCCAGAGTTCTATCAGGATAGTGTTTGTCGGAGTGGAAGCAGTATGTCTTACAAGTGATCAGAGAGGAAAAGGGCTGTAATGTCTCAAATATCCTGGGAAGTGAGAGGTTAAAAGGATGTGTATCAACTGCAGAGCCCTGAGCAGGCAGGAAACCTGCAAATGAACTTAGAGGTGGCAAGTACAGAGAAATTGCATTTGGAGGAAATCCAGACTCTTACTAGAAAGGAAAGGTTCCGTGCTATGTGTTTTGACTGGTCAGTGGGCGTCACAGCAGACAGTCTGCACACACATTGGCCCTGAATGGTGCCATTGCCCCCAAGGCCAACGCTACCCAGAACCGAGAGATAACACAGCCCCACCCTTGGTCAAGCCAAAAAGTGTCTGTTCCCAGAATAGCCAGAACAGTAGTGGCTGAATTTCAAAAGCAATCTGACAGCTGCGAACAGTTCAGACAAGGGCAGCTAAAATGATCAGGGGCAGCAGCTCGTCCACACAAGGGACAGCTAAAAGAATTAAGACCATTCTGTCTGGAAAAACAAAGACTTGGGCCCAGAGGCAACATAATCAGAGTTTATGAAATTCACAGTTCTTACAAAAGGGGAGAACAGGTCATATACAAACATCCTCATCAAGCTAAACTGTAAAGAAGAGGTGGATCTTTCCCCAGGGGCAGCTTGGCAGAGGTAGATTTAGGACAATTAAAATCAGGAAGTACTTTACCAAAGTGCGAGTGCATCTAGACTCCATTACCCACAGGAAGTCAGAGAGGCCAAAAATATAAATAGGGTCAAGAGACTTGAGATATATTCCTAGATAATCATTGTAACAATAATTACAAAATGTAATTGAAGGAGACGTCTGTTCTTTTGAGCTGCTGACAGGAAGACAAAGCCCTGGCATGGAGTGTCTCTGGGCTGTGCCCACTGGTATATTTAGTCTGTTAAAGCCTAGGAGCCCAGGAGCAGATCCCTAGGGTAGGTACAGGCTCTACGGTCCCTGCAAGGCCCAGCGCTTTTTCTTACCTATGAAAAGTTGGGTCAGAGAAGCAACTTAAGGAAAAGGAAAGCACCAGGCCTCAGCTTGGGAAGAGATGGAGTGACCCACAGCTGTGTGGCCACAAGAAATGTAACTGCATGTGAAAGACACACATTCCCCAGGGGCTTTGGTGATGCACAGGGACCACTCAGGTTGGAGGACACTGCACCCTGTTGGGACAGACGGCAGTCACGCACGTGCACACACACACACATCCACACACATGTGTACACATGTGCACACATGCTCGCACACATGAACACACGCGTACACGCATGCACACATGCACACGCACACACATGCACATGCGCACGCACACACAGTGGGGGGGGCGGGTGCTGGCCAACTGGAGGCCTACCTGGGTGTTCTGTGTGGGGATTTGCAGAACCAAGGCCAGGGTGTTGTGATCAAAGTTCTCATCCAGGGCCAGCAGAGCACCGTGCACACCACTCTCATGTAGATTTCCTGCATAGTCCCTCAGCCCGATAGACTGAACCCAGTGAACCACCTGATCATTGGTCCAGACCAGCACATCTGGAGGGCAGAGGAAGAAACGGACAAAAAAGAAACATGGCTGGCCTAGGCTCTTCTAGGCATAGAAGCCATTTCCTAGCCTAGCCGCAGAGCCCCGGCTACCCCTCTCTCTAGCTCCCACTCCATCCCTATCTTCCTCCCTGGCATCTGAATTCCTGCAGGGCCAGCTCCACCTCACTGCATCTCTGCCACTTTTTCCCCTGGGGTCCCAGCTTGGGTCAACCCCCACCCCAAGCCAAAGTGGCCTTATTCTTTCTACTTTCAGGGTCTTATCTTTTTTCCCCATCCAGCCCTCTCCTCCCCCACCACCAGGTCACCAACTTTGGTGAGCTCATTAGTCTACAGCACCATACCAGAGGTCTCATCAGTGTGGATGGTGGCCACTGTCTGAGGGAAGTGGAGTCACATCTGAGTGGACATGGAATATTTCTGTTCCATTGGACAGGCTGGGGTTGTAGACACCTCTCAGCTCTGAGTCTTCCTTGAGGCTCACTGGGCCCCAGGCTGGGGGTGGAAGCAAGCTTCCCCAGATCCTACCAGCTTACCCTTGATCTCATGCTGACTCTCCTCCCGCCTCTTCTCCAGCTCCTTCCGATCATAATTCAGCCTCTTCAGACACATGATGCCATACTGAAGACTGGTTCTGTAGGCATACAGCACCTAAGCCAGGGCTCTGGTGTGGCCACATTCCTGCCTACACGCCCCCATTCTGTACCAACCATAGTAGGCACAGACCCACTGAACCCAACACAAAACACACCCTGGTCCCTTCAGGCTCCTGTTGCCAGGGCTGCACCTGAATCAAGGTTACTTCCACCTCCTGCTGCTTACACCCCGCCCCCTTCAGGCAGGTAGGGCCTATGAAGGCTAATCTTGACTGTCACCTTAGTTAGACTGCACCACCTAGCCTAGTAGGTTAGGTGTGTCTTCAAGAGCGTTTCCAGAGGTGATTAGGGCGGTGGAAAGACCCATTTTGAATATGGACAACTCCATTTCACAAGCTGGGAACCAGATGGAATAAAAGGGGAGAAGGAGACAGCCTAAGAGCTGAGACATTCTCTCTGCTTCACCCTTCACAATGGGCTCAAACCAGGAACAAAACCAAATCCTTTCTCTTCCAGGGTGTGTCAGGAATTCTGTTACAGCATACAGAAACCAACAAAGGGCCTGCCTGGTGGAAGGGGTTTGGAGGGAAATTAGCAAGCCCCTTCTTTGCAGCGTTGGGATGACAAAGACTATCAACCACTCACAATCAAAAGAAAAGGAAATCTAAGATACACCTTAATATTGCTAATTCACTCAGGCCTTTCAGTGGCCTACAAGATGCCAAAGGTGTTCCCTTACCTGTCCAACCTGCTGTCTGTGCTGCAGCCACGCTGACACCACGCTGCTCCTCAGACAGCAAGCGTCTGAGGCCTGGGGGCCTCAGGGCCTTTGCACTGCTTGCCACCCAGAGCATCCAACCCCCAGTTTTCTAAACAGTTCGCTCTTTCTTCACCTTTAAGTCTTTCTTCAAACGTCTCCTGCTCAGTCCAGCTCAGTAGCCACCTAAAGCAGACTCACACTATACCATCACCACCTCCACCCCACATTAACGAGGTCAAATTTTTTTCCTAGCTCCTTCACCATCTTGTCTTGCTAAGTCAAAATGTACACTTCCGAGGACAGGGGACCATTTAATTTACTGGTCACAAATCTCTAGGGCATCCTAGGTGCTCTATAAGTGCTTAATGATGAAATGAGACAATTTACACAACTTACTAACTGTAAAGGAGCAGCAGGTTGCAATAACTCAGGCAGAGAACCTTGGGTTAGAAGGGACCCCGCAGCCTTTAATCTGGGCTCCTCCAAATCTAGGACTCATCCACCCTATAGCACTTCCACAGTGGTGGCTGAGCAACACCAGAACCCCTCCAGTGACGAGCATCTCACTCACACTGGGACAAATGAAGGGTCCTAGCTTGACTGGGCCACTACTTCATCCTTTCCCCTTTCTAGTTTTCTTTTACACAGAGCAACAGAACAGAAGGCCCATCCAACTCTAACCGCTTTGAGATTAAATTATACAGACTGCTCCCGAAGCCCTTCTGCCTGGAACACTCATGCTCAGAGACACATTTCTAGGCAGCCTGTATTTAGGGTGCAAGCTGCTGTCTTAAGTTCTGGATGACTATCAAGAGGCATCAGCTCACACAACCCATGATGGGCTACGCCCCTGACATTAAGTCTCGCTGTAATCTTTTACACAGTTCCTGTGACTTTCAAGGCTGTCGGACAACACAGGAAAATCCATAAAGTCCTTAGAGTTAGGTCAAGACATGTCTGAATGCCAGCTCTACCACATTCTCCCTAAGGACACCAGGCGTCTGTAAGATGGAGTCCCACCTCTCTTTGGTGAGGATTAGAAGTGACCATGAATGGAAGGGCTCAACATATCTCGGGGACTCAGAAACAGGACCACTATTGGGAAGGTGTAATTGATATATGTGTGGAGTGGGGGTTGACCCAAACAGCAATACTCAACAGACTACCCCAGTCCAAGGAGAAGCACTGGGCAGGATACCAAAAGATGAGGGCATTAGTCCGACCTGGCCAAGGGAGTAGGTAGAAACAACTCCTTGATTTGCTGCCTCTGTTGGTAGAGTAAGATGTAAACATCCCTTTCTAGTCATAAAAATAATGACTTACATGAACGTCTCCATAAATGACATGGTGGTACAAATCTTTAATCCAAGCTATTCAGGAGGCTGAGGCAAGAGGACCCCAAATACAAGAGTTAATTACAGAGTGAGTTTAAGACCAGACAACTTAGTGAGACCCTATCTCAAAATACAAAAAAGGATGGGGAGGCCAGGTACAGTGGGGCATGCCTATAATCCCCTCATGTGGAAGTAAAGGCAGGAGGATGAGAAATGCAAGGTCACCCTTGGCTATACAGAAAGTTTAAGGCCTTCCTGGGTTACATGGGTCCCTGTTTCAAAAGCAGGAGGTGGGGCTGGGGATGAAGCTCAGTGTCAGCAAGCCTGGCTGCCTGTGTGGAGACCCTATGCTCAGTCCCAAGTGTTTCAACAAAGGAATATCCAAGAACACACTTTTGAGACCAGACCTGAGGGCTCACGCCTCTAATCCCAATATCTGGAGGATGAGGTAGGAGGGCTGTGAGTTTGAGGCCAGCATAAGCTGCAGAGTGAGTGCTTGTCCCCAAACTCCAATAGAAGGAAAAAAAAGAAGAAGAATGTGCTATTGGAATGTTGAGCAGAATGATCCAGAGCGAATGGCAGAGGCAAAGTGTGTGACACCTCAGAAACCTGAAGCACCCTTGCTTTGGAGCTGCTCTATAGCCCCTGGCAGGCTGGCTTTCTCCCTGCTCCTCACAGCGGGGCTGCGTGCGGGAGGGCTCCCGCTCTCCTGCTAAGACTGGAGGGCCTTCTCCAGCAGTCCAGGCACACATCAGCCTGTCAGAGGAGCAGCACATCTCCCTGCCTATCAATCACACAGGAGGAGACAGGTGCAGCTGGGCCTGGCATCCACCGAGACAAAGACAAAAGACTCCCTTTCAGCGAGGGGTGATGGGCAGAGAAGACATAGCTTCCCTGCAGCCCTCACAAGTTGCTGTGGGGTAAGAAAGGCTAAGGGGTGCAGGACTGAACCTGAGTCCTCAGACTTAGTTCCGCCTGTGCTCTGTCGCCATCCCTAAGGTACTGCTCCTTCCTAGGCCTCGGTTTCCTTATCCATGAGGAGGTTAACCAGATCCCATCCAGATTTAAATCTCTACAGTGTGTCAACTGGAAGACGTCCACAAAGTCCTGACGGAACTTGAAAAGCCACAAACACTGGGCGCCATCTGCCATCTTACTCTCTACTTGAGGCTGTGCCCACCAGCCTCACTCTGCAGTGCTGACGGGGAGGGAGCAGGCTGTCATACTGCTTGTTGTTCTTGAGCAGGCTGAAGGGGCAGTATGGCCACGGAGCTTCCCACCCTTCCAAAGAAACCAGAATTCCAGACTTCTAGAAAGAAATTACTGTTAAAACATTGGCAGCTGAGGCTGGAGAGATGGCACAGTGGTTAAGAGCACTGGCCGCTCTTCCAGAAGACCTTGGTTCAATTCCCAGCACCCACATGGTGACTCACGTCAGCGCCAGAGGATCTGATGTCCCCACCTGGCCTCCACAGGTAATAGGCACACATGTGGTTCACAGACATACATGCAGGTAAACCACCCATATACAAAAACAATAAAAGTTAAAACAAAATATTGTCAACCAAATTCATGATTTTTAAAAAACATGTAGGCCAAATAAAATGTATCTCTAAGCCAAATTCTGCTCACAGGCTGCCAGCTTAGGACCTCTGCCATGACAGGTTTGTACAGATCTTTTCAGTTTAAAGAAGACAAGGATTAGATGACACTCTGCATAAAGGGACAAAGCTGAGGGACTCCCATTGGTGATGCAAAAGTGTCATGAGCCCATTGCCCCCATGACAGAGTGCGGTCCCTCGTGTGTTTGCACACTTGGTCTCCAGATGGTAGTGCTGTTGGAAAGGTCACAGGACTCTCAGGCGGTAAAGCCTCAGTAGGAGAAATAAGTAGTGGGGGAAGGCTTACAGTCCGGTCTCACTCACTGTTCTTTCTCCACTTCCTGGGTGCAAATGTGATCCAATCAGCCAGCTTCCTGCTCCTGTGCCGTGCTTCCCCTGCCTATTGCCATGTCCTTCCCACCATAATGGTCTGGAACTATTCCCGAAGTAAATCCTTTCTCTATTAAGTTGTTTTGTCAAGATATTTTTATCACAGCAGCAGAAAAAAAATACAGATGCTCAGTGCTGGTTATCAATGTAAGGGGATTGTCTAAAAAATGATCCCCAGGGCCCTGGGAGGAATTAATTGATTCAATTATCCTTTAGCCTGTCTTTGAGGGATTATCTTGATTGGATTAATTGAGATATGAAGTTTTGCCTAAAAGTGGGTAGCACCCTTCCCTGGGCTGGGGTCCTAGACGGTAAATAAAGGAGAAAGCCAGTGAGCACTAGCGTGTATCTCCCTCTTCTTCCTGACTGCTGGAGTAGAGCGGCCAGCTGCCTCATGTTCCTGCCATCTTCACTGCTCCGTCATGACGGACTGTACTCCACAACCGAGAGCCAAAATAAGCCCTTCCTTCCCTCAGTTGCTTTAGACAGGGTATCTTATAACCCAGAGACATACAGTCCCTCAGCTCAGTGTCAGAGCCACTGTAAGACTCCTTGGTGAACACAGGAAAATCAGCAAACCCAAAGACAAGCAAGGAAATTCAGAGTCCAGAGGAAACTCTCAAAGATGATGCTAATGAAAAACAACTTGTGCCCTATGGGTTTAAAGGGACAGGATCAAATTCACAAACCGCAGAACGAGAGAAGAACATGGGAGAGTTCCATAACAGGGAAACTTATTACTACCCAGAGCAGGCCCTGGAAAGAGACAAGGGGCCCCTCCATTTCTGAGGACAGAGCCCCAGGACTTGGGGAGATGTCACACCAAGGAGATAGCCCTGGCTCGAGCCTGGCTCACCGATGAAAACTGTCCACCATCTTGAGGTGGACCCGCAGGTCCTTCTTGGTGAGGTGATCCAGCATGCGTGCATCCACCAGGCACTCCATGAAGTAACTGCGGTACTGAGGGAGCCCCAGGCTGGGCAGCCATTCATTTCCAATCCATTCGTGATTCATGTCTCCGTAGGCCAGGGTCTGGGGACATGAGAAGGAAAAGGACATGGGCGGGGCGGTGCTGATAGGTCACAGGTGGCATATCTATTTGGAGAATCCTAATCCCCCTCCACCAGTGAGGAAGGGCATGCTGCTCATTAATACTTCAGCTTATCTGCACTAAGGCTGGTAGTGGTGAGAAGTGATAGAAGTATTTCAGGATCTCAAAATGACCCAGCTCTGCTCAGGGAGTAAATGTTAGCCGAAGACAGAAAACAAAGCAAGGGACAGTAGCCTGTGCCTGAACAGTCAGTTTGCTTCCCTAAGGCCTGCTCATCACTCCAGGAGTCCTCCAGGCCCTTTGTTGGTGCTCCCACTCTCATGGCCACTCGTCCCAAGGTGCCTGCCCTACGTGGTGTTAGCTCTGGCTGAGAGCAAACGGGCTCCTTGACCACTTGGCTTTAGAAAGGCTCAGTTTTGAGTGCACCCCTCTATCACCTCTCCCTCACCTGCTAGATGTTTGCAGACTGAAAAGTTCTACTTTAAAAGGAAATTTTACATGCTGATATGTGTAAAATTGTATGTCACATATGTTTATTACCAAGCACACAAATGAAGAAACCCTCTGTGGTCAGCATCCAAGTCCAGAACTAGTACAGCCTCTGCCCTTTCCCTGGACCATGGTCCCACTGCTTTCTCCACACAAGACTGCTATACTCTATTTTCCACCATTCTTCTACTCTAAGAGGAAGGGTTTTACACTTCCCAGGGGATGCATTTGCTAAACAATACATTAGCTTTGTGTGTGTATGATTTTTTTTATTTATCAAGTTCTATAAAGCCATCAGGATCAACATTTTTTCCTTAACTTTACATTTCTGATTCCTCTAGTGCAAGCATGGCTGCCCTGCCTCATTTTCCACCATGGTAACAACTATTCCAGACTGTCCCTGTGTTCGTCAACACTGTCCTTAGATTCCATTTAAACTGCTCATTAATGTTATTCCTTTACTCATTTAGAAAGTTTAAAAAGGCTAATCTTATAGATACTCAATAAATATGTGCTAATGAGATAAGCACATATGAATGAATGAGTGAATGAATGAATGAATGAATGATGAATGAAAGGTTCATTCTCCAGAGTGCCCTTTGGCAGGATAAGGAATGAAAGAAGACTGTATAAATAGAAGTCTCATCGTTCATGAGGAGAGAGTCAAACTGTGAAGTGTCTGGCATGCTGGGGGCCCAGCCCCCCACTGCTCCTCATCTGCCATCCTACGAAAGCAGAGAAGGAATGAAAATGGAGTTTGGGGACAAAAAGAAGAAACTTTGTCCAGGCCTCCACATGTGACGAGGACATGCACACACTGGACTCGGCCAGCTGGACCGTCCAGGGAGCCTGGTGGAAGGATGCTGCCCTGACGTGAGAGTAGTTCTGATGAGGGAGGGAGGGGTCTTACCTGGGCCCAGCTGCCCTCCTCACTGTCCTAGCAGGAGCCAGTGCCGCATGTCAGGGGAGACACAAAAGTCAAGAAACCCAGAGAGGGGAAAAGCCACCCTGGTAGCTCATGGGTGACCTGGATGAGCTTGTTGGGGCAGCTGAGAAAGCTGGTACATACATGCATGCTTGTGGTGGGGGTAACAAATTGATACGGCAAAACCATGCTTCCACGGTTCCCAGGCTTGACTGGGGGTTAGCACAATGCCAGAAACTCCCATTCTTCTTCCCCCCTATTCCACCAAGGACCAAGCCAAGAACAGGGAGCTTGTGACTCAGGCCCATAACGGGGTAGCGCCTCCTGTAGCCCAAAGCTGTCAAGGTTTATGACCCCTGGCGCAGAGCCTCCCACAATCAGGGATGCTAGGTCTCTGCCAGCCCCTCCGGCTTCCCACATTCTTCACTTCACCTTCAGGGCTGTCATTACTTCCTGGGCCAAGGGGCAGACTCACTGTTTTGGTAGATGTTGCCAGAGTTTCCATCTCTTCATGGGTCACCCAGACATTCCCTGAAGACTGCAGGCAAAGAAGAAAGCATCCTGGTCCTGGATGTGCCCTGCCCCCACCCCAAGCTCCCCAGCAGAAGGCCCCAGGTACAACTCTCCCTTCCCCTGACTCTACCCATGGGTCAAGCTCATGGTTTCCCACAGTCCACTTCTAAGCAGTCCATCCTAAAAACGACCCAGAGACCTGCAATTATTGTCAGGTCGGCCTGGAGTAAGGGAACCTAGGGGTGGCCCATGGGAGCCTCCTAGAATCAACTCTCCTGAAGACCAGAGAGAGCCTTCTGTGGAGATGGGAAGTTAAGGCAGAGTTCAATGTTCCCTCTTCCTGGAGACCAACAGGAGACTGCATAAACACCGTCAGGACCTCTGTAGATTTGAGGGTGAAGGAGGCTACTCACAGTCCTGGAGGTAGGTGGGGCTGAGGGGCTAGTCAGTGACACCATCTCCTGGATGGCCAAGCGGAGCTTGAGCCGGTGCAGGGCATTGCTGATGCCGATTTCCCTCTGGATCTCTGTGTCCGACAGGGCGGACATGATGGCACCACTCTTGACATTGGCCCGGCAGGCCGCCACATACCAGGCAGGCATTCCTACCCAGAGCTGCAGACGTGGGAGCACAGGAAAGCAACTCAGCATCACTAGGATGGTTACTCCTTGGGTAGCCTGACGGAAGAGTCAGTCAGCCTGTGAAAGACTGATGCCTCTATAATCTGCTCCCTTATTCTTGGTATGACACATACGTGTCTATCTGGGAGAAACACTCTGGTAAAGGTATAGGACATCATGTCTACTGCTCAGGAGTCATCCCACCAAACAAAGGTGCAAAGCAAACCCCAAGAGCAGACACAAGAAACTTAAGCTCAGAGAGGACCATCTAGACTGGGGTGGGGATGGGGAGACCACACACGGTCTTCCCTCCAGACCCAAGAGCATCTCCCCTGCCCAGGCTCACCTCCAGCCAGGAGACCACCGTGGGGCCATCCCACTGAGCAAAGGGCATTCCTTTTCGGCGAGCATCTTCAAGCAGCTGGTGTCTTGGGGGAGGAACAACAGGCTCACTAGTCTTTTTCCTCTCTCAACCAGGCTGATTCCTGGGGACCACTCCAGGCTGGGCCAAGAGCTGGCATTCGTACTTCCCCAGCTCCCCACCCTTGAATTCTTCTGCTCTATGCCTGAAGCAATCTGAAACTTCGAAGTGGGGCAGGAACACCCTTCATGCCCACAGTGCTCTCACACCTCACACACACTGACTTAGCCATCTCCATGTGCCCTGGAAGAGAACCACGGGTCCCAGATTACTCTCCAACAGCCCTCTTGCTTCCTGTTCCATAGGATCATCCTAAGACCCTGTTCTCAACTCAGGTCCATTCAGCTGTGCCCGCATGGACCAAGCCTTGCCGGGCTCTGTCTTTCTGAGATCAATCTATGACAAGACATGGGAAGGAAAGCAGCTGGGTGCCCGGGCCACCTGAGGTGGCCTGAGGCTCTTACTTCTTTTTCAGTCGCCGGTCCTTCTCTGCCTGGGTCCCAAGCTTGGCAGGTACCAGTGGTTCCTGAAGACTGAGCTCGGAGTCTGTGAGCAGAACTGAAAGGAAGACATGGGCATGTCAACAGCTGTTTTGCTTCTGCCTCGGCCTGGACCAAGAAAGCAGGGAAGCAACAACAGATGCCTCCTGGGCACAGAGCACCCCAACCAAGTCTGAAAGGTCCCCACTCATTCCCTGGGCTGTCTCCCAAAGTCTCTGCACTACAGGCAGCCCCAGAGTGACACCATTTGGTTTATCCCCTGGGGATCCTCATCCCTAGGGAGTGCTGTCTAGAGAGATGGACCAGAGTTGTCCCACTCTAGAATCCTAGACAGAGCCCCTGACTTCTCTAAGTCAGGATGTGAAGCACACCCCGGGTAAATATGAATAGACATGAACAAGATTTCAGGAATAACTACCCTGACTTGATAAACTCCTGGGCAAAATCTCTGGCTATACACACTGCACACCCCTCTTTCTCTCCCTCTCTCCCTCTCCCCACACCCACCCTCCCGTGTGTATCTGTATCCCTCTGCCTTTCTGTCTCTCTCTGCGCCCCCACACGCATTCATTTCATAGCAGTCTCACTCTACGTGTACTCACTGCACGCACACACACCCACACCCATTCTGAGTGTGCTCTTGCACACCAGCCTCTTTCTCCAGGTGCATCCACTTGCACAGACTACAAAGGGGAGCACTTGTCACTCTCTCCAATGGACAGTCTCCCGGATTCATGATGAAACCCTGGAAAATTCCTGAGAGAGGGCATTGTCAATGACGTCACTGCAGGCCTGGCCGCTCTGGTTCACACGGCAGCAGACGTGGAGAGGGTAGAAACTACTCCGAGACACTGACAAGCTTAAGTGTCAGCGCTGTGCAGGGAGAAAGAAATCACACAGCTTCTCACAACGTACCTCTGCCACCAAGCAGACTTCCTCAGGCTGGCTCTGCATACCCTTCTTGCCTGCTTTGCCTTAGCTCCAGGCTGAGACTCATCTGGAGCAGCAACACCCACCCTCCCAATCCTCCTCCTCACTCAGATAGCTGTGTTGATTCACGCCTTCCCTGGGGTGTGAAGTCAGGGAAGGTCTAATTATGACCGTAGGTCCAAAGGTTCTTTCCTTCTGATCAAGTCCCTCCCCCGAGTGATTCATCAGTGTTCCCACTGCTCTGGGGGACTTCAAACTCTCTTCTCAGGATCAGGAGCTGGTCAGGGCTAGCCAGCATTCCACTGCTCCCATCTTTCTACTTCTTCCTCCTCTACTCAAAAAGACAGTGGCACACACAGGCCTCTCCCCCACATCTTTCCCTTCCTCAAGCTGCACCCTCTCGCAATATCCCCTTCTCGCCTTAGCTAAATTCTGTAAATCCACAAGCTTCAACTCAAGAGCTGCCCAGGGAATAAAACCTGTCGTCATCCCAGACCCTCCACAGACAGCTACTGCTGGGTCCTGAAGCACCTAGGCCATCTCTACTATCGCAGTGTTTTGGAATAATCTCCTTGTTTTCCCCTTTTCATCAACTGCAAGGCCCCCCGAGGAGCTGTGGTGCCATCCCTTGTACTGTGCTGAGCTTGGGTTACTCAGTGTGTGAACAAATGACTAGGGAAATGATGGAAAGAAGAGGAGGGAGAGAAAAGGGAAGAAAGGAAAGAAGCAGTGGAACAAGGAAAGGAAAAAGCAAACGTTTCTGGTATGCCTCCCACACGCCAAGCACGACCAAAGCTTCGCACCACCATATGGTGACAGAAGAGTCACCCCTGCTCAACCACCTTCTCCAGGAAAAATGCTACTAGTCCTGAGAATCCATAATCCCAGCACTCAGGATGCAGAGGCAGGAGGATTACCATGAGTTTAAGGCCACCCTGGGCTACATAGTAAGTACCAGGCCAATGAAGGCTACGTAGCAAGACTCTATATCACACACTCACATGCACGCACACACACGCGCACGCGTGCACACACACAAGCAAATAAACAAAAAACAACAACAAATACATTAAGCTATAATTAGAACGCAGCCTGGTAGCTCAGGCCTATAATCCCAGCCATTGAGAAACTGAAGCAGAAGGATCATAAGTTCAAGGCTAGTATGGACTACAGAGTGAATTTCAAGGCCAGCTTGGACAACATAGTGAAACCCAGTCTTAAAATAAACAAAGGGCTAAGGGATATAGCCCAATGGTAGAACACTTGCCTACTACGCGGGAAGCCCTGAATTCAATCCCTTGTAATGAAATAAACAAACAAAGCAGATTTCATCCTGAGTCCTGTGGAAACCAGATGTGCTTAGAAGCAAGTTCTAATGGAGATCCAACTCTTAGGAGCTAGGACAGTTGCCCTGCAGGTCCTATATAATGCAGGAAAGTTCTAGAGTGGAGGCATCTGCAGGGAGCCAACGTTGACTCCATACAGATTCCCCACTGTGGTATGCCAGGTCAGTGGCCACTAGCCACTGCCTGGCACTTTTAGCCACAGGAACCCACCACCTCAAGAGGTAACCCAGCCCAGCATGACACAGCTCTAAGAAAACCTCCATCTCTCCAGTCAAAAGTTATTGGTGTTTGGTTCGTATCCACAAGCCTGAGAGACAGGCAAACAAGGCTGGACAGAAGCAGATCCTTCTGCTTCTGATGCCCCAGTGCCCACCCAGCCCTCTACTGGGAGGGGGGCAGAGACCATGGCCTGTGGCATCCCGACTCAGCTGGATCAGCCTGCCCTTCTCCTTCTTCCCAAACAGACGGCCAATGGATGACTTGATGCCCTTGCGCTTGGCACCCTTGTGCAGCGAGTCTTGGCTGCTGTTGCTGCTGCTGGGATTGCTGTCCTGACCCTCCAAGGCACTACAGGATGACAGGCAGGAGGGGGTGAATAAGTAGAAATATACTTCAATGACAGCAAGAGAGGTGGAAGTTAGAGTTCAGGAAAGGGTTGAGCATCAGTGATGGGGTGGGGGTGAGGGAGTGTGGCCAAAGCAGGTGACCAAGGAAGATGTGGGAACATCCATCCTTGATGGTGTCCCAAAGAGAAATGAAGCAGTCAAGCACCTATGGCAGGTGAGACGCAGCCCCTCGGAGGCTGTGGGCCCGAGACCAGATCTGCAGCCTGCCCCACTTACCTCTTGCCTTCTTCTTGACTCAGGGCTGGGTGGCCAAGTTTCTCTAGTCGCAGCGTCCTGGGTGAGGAAGGAGGAGAAGTCTCACATTTTATGGTGGCTTTATCCTCTCGGTTCTCTTCCCGAGACACTGGCGACTGAACAGACAGTGGGGTTGTCAGGGGGTAGAGGAAGAGAGCTGGGGGCCTGCCTACCCAGCCCATATAAGGCAGAGGATCAGCGAACAGGAGAATGCAGCAAAGGGGCCCTGTGGCCTCTCAAGGTAAACTTGGACCCCAGGGCTGGGGGCGGAAGCCCAAAGAGAAGGGCTTGGGAGCTGGTAACCCTCTAGTACCTGGGTGAAAGGAAGCACTCACCAGCAGCTTCCTCCTATGTTTTCTTAGGTCGCTGGGCTGAAAAAGAGAAAGAGAAGAGGGCGAGCCTGCTTAAGGTGGCAGCAGAGGAGCCAGGGACTCACACCAGCCTGGGAAAAGTACCACAGCAAAACAGAGCACCTGGAAGGATAAATCATGGCTCCCTTGAGGAAGAGAGAAGCTGGAGAATGGGCATGGCTCTAAGCTTTGTGTCATTATCCAAGGGAGGGAGCAGGGAAGATGTTACAAACCCTTTCCTATCCAGAAGGCCATGCTGCTGACCTAGTATGTCATGTCATGTCATGGGGAAAGCATGCCAGCGTGATGGAGAGGGACCAGGCCTCCCATGTAAACCCCCTAGCACAGGCTTATGGTTCACAGGCCTCTCAAATACTGCACAGACTCACCAGGGTCATGACCCCCATTCGGTCCAGATCCTGGGCAGCACTTCGAGAGGTGAGCTTGGGTGTGGAGCGGCCACTGAGTGGAGGAGATGCACTGGCCAGGGACAGGGCAGTCAGAGAGGTGGGGATAGAGCCGCGCTTGCGCAGCTGTGTCAAGTTGAGGGCCTCCATGCTGCCACTAGTCACACGGGTCTCAATCTCCTCAGCACGAAGCTCAGTGGACTCTTTCTCCTCCTGGATCATCCTGCAGGTCAGCAAACCAGATCTGGCCATTAGTCCAGAAGACCAGGCAGGAGGTGGTGCTAGGTGCTTGTACTCACCACCCTAGTATCAAAGGTGGGCAAAACCTAAGGCACCACTGGGTTTCCATGGTCTCTCTGGCTAGTCATTTCTCAGAAGAGGCATTTTTGTCAATGAACTATAAATCATCTTAGTGGGAATCCCTGGACTGCCCTGGCCACAGGAGTGACCCTGAGCTGGTGCTTTGCTCTCTTGTATCTCAGCTTCTCAACAGATGCCATATTTGGGCTCATCTTTGTCAGGAGTGCACAAGCAGGGATTTTTTTAAAAAAATTAATGCCAGCCCCTAGTGATGTTTCCTCTGTTCCACTGAGAATGAGAAACACAGGGAGATGGTGCGTTGTGCCTGATGGGCACCCAGAGAGAGGGGTATATGCACATTCATACACACTGACGGGAAGGCGACAGCTGTGCTTCAAAGAGAGGAATGTGTCCTTACTCTGAGATGACTCCTCTCCCACTCTGAAGCTGTTCAAATGCCCTTTCTTTTTGGGGGGGAATGGTTGTGATGCTGAACAGGAGCTATGCCTACAGCTGTGATGGACGGGAGCCCTCCCTACGGCTGTGATGATGGATGGCAGCTCTCCCTACGGCTGTGATGATGGACGGGAGCTCTCCCTACGGCTGTGATGATGGACAGGAGCTCTCCCTACGGCTATGATGATGGACGGGAGCGATGCCTACGGCTGTGATGATGGACGGGAGCGATGCCTACGGCTGTGATGATGGACAGGAGCTCTCCCTATAGCTGTGATGATGGACAGCAGTCATCCCTANGGACGGGAGCTCTCCCTACGGCTGTGATGATGGACAGGAGCTCTCCCTACGGCTGTGATGATGGACAGCAGCTCTCCCTACAGCTGTGAAGATGGATGGGAGCTCTCCCTACAGCTGTGATGATGGACAGGAGCTCTCCCTACAGCTGTGATGATGGACAGCAGTCATCCCTACGGCTGTGATGATGGACAGGAGCCCTCCCTACGGCTGTGATGATGGACAGGAGCTCTCCCTACAGCTGTGATGATGGACAGCAGCTATGCCTACAGCTGTGATGATGGACCTAGCCCTACAGTTTACTCTGTAGAGTTAACACTGGAGTCTTGTATTAACATGTATGTCTTGATGCTGATTTCTCAAATTTGGAGGTCTGACCTCAGCAGCCTGTCCATTTTACCTCACTGCATGACAGTGACATAAATAAGCTCACTAAGAAGGGCAGGATAAGGTAAGGGTTTCGACAACCTCCCTGTGTCCGTTTCTATCTGGCATCTCCTTAGAGATGAAACGCATACCACTGGGGTATTTCTACCTGAGCTTGGATCCTGACTCAGCCACTTATCGTGTGGCTTTGAGCAAGTCACTATACTCTAGTCAACTGACCGTAACACTGATGAAGCTCCCACCCTTAGCTGGCTTTGTCACAGTTGAACTGAATACCCGGAGCACAGGCAGCTCCATCTTCCCAAGCCCTGCCATCTCCCAGCCTGGAGAGGAGAGACGTCACCTAGAGTCATCTGTAGCCCTGCCCCTCTGGGATGAGTATCAGTCTAAACCTTTGTCAGATGCCCACAAAGCATCCCGGGATTGTGTCCTAAGATGTAAGACAGGACAGAAGCCAATACTTTTATTGTGCACGCCAACACAAAGGGCCCATCCTCCCAGGCACCTTGCAAGCTTCATCCCTACCCCACCTGATCTCCTGGTTGATGGCATCCAGCTGCTCCTGCAGCATCATGGCCAGGGTCTGGGCATCAGAGTGGCCACCAGGTGAGACAACATCAACTTGAGTGCCCACCAAGCCCCCAGGTTCATCCTCATCCACATCAGAGATCTCAGGGTCACTGTCAAAGGCAGGGGTGGTGGTGGTGGCCAACACCCCTGGCAGTGGTGATGCCTTCCAGTCCTTAGCAAACAAGAAGAGCAGCAATAAGATCCCTGAATAGCTAGGCAGTAGAACATGCTACCTTTATCCCATGGCATCAGCATCTCTGGAAGCCAGCTGAAAAATGGGTCAGAGAAGGGCTCTAACACAGCCTCTCTGATCCAGGACCCCAGGGTCCCCCTTGGGGATATGTTCTAATCACTGCCTACTTTGTACGGAGCTCCTGGGCGACTGCTGTGTTCTTATAACAGCAAAGAGTCAGAAGAGTTAGAGTTAGGAGAGGCCTTCAGACTGTGATCAGACTCACCTGCCTCCTACATGCCTGCCTCCCTACATGCCTGCCTCCCTACATGCCTGCCTCCCAACAAACCTGCCTCCCTACATGCCTGCCTCCCTACATGCCTGCCTCCCTACATGCCTGCCTCCCAACA
>LOJH01001665.1:20954-47209 GCA_001685095.1 Ellobius talpinus
CTACATGCCTGCCTCCCTACATGCCTGCCTCCCTACATGCCTGCCTCCCAACAAGCATGCCTCCTCCCTACATGCCTGCCTCCCAACAAGCCTGCCTCCTCCCTACATGCCTGCCTCTTCCCTACATGCCTGCCTCCCAATAAGCCTGCCTCCTCCCTACATGCCTGCCTCCTCCCTGCATGCCTGCCTGCCTCCCAACAAGCCTGCCTCCTCCCTACATGCCTGCCTCTTCCCTACATGCCTACCTCCCTACATGCCTGCCTCCCTACATACCTGTTTGCCTGCTTGCTTTTTCTTTATTCTGCCTTCCTTTCTTCCTTCCTTCTTTCCCTCCTTCCTTTCTTTTTCTTTCTTTCTGGGGACTTGCCATGTTGCCCCAACTGGCTCACAATCCTCCTGCCTCAGTTTTCCAAGTATGCTAATACACCTACTCACCAAATTCAGACCAGGTAATTCTCAGAGGTGAGGGAAGATAAATCTTCCCCCATCAGATTAGTGTTCCCTCCTTCTCCATCCATACCTTCTGGAACCCCAGGACATGTGAGGATTAACAACTGGAGGGCAGTGGTTCTCTTCTGCTCCTTAGCTTCTCTCACTGTCGTAGTCCCGCCTCCCCCCACCTCCCTGGGGCAACTCAGGTGTCATTCCCCAGGGCCAGCTAATCTGTCATCACTCCCTCCTTTCCACTATAAGCCATGCTTTTGTTCCAGGAAGCTTGTTAATTCCATTTTACCCCTGCAACCCTCTCTTGGTCACCAGAAATGAACAATGCACACCCAGGCACACGCACACAAGCTGCAATGGGGCCTCAGGGACCACTGGCCATCTTCCACCCCTACTTCTCGCCCACCAGGAGGTTGAGGAAGGGGGGGCGACAGCTGTTGCAGCTGACAAGAGCCCCAACCCCAAGGCTGCAGCTGTCATTGACAGGGGAGAAGGCCGGGCAAGGCTTTGCACCACACGCCAGTCGTCTGTGTAACTGGAGCCAGACACACGTCCGAACTAACCCCAAACTCCCCAGGGAGACCCACACGCACATCCCTCCACCCCTTACCTTGGCAGACTCTTCCCTCAGCACCGTATAGCGCCGGTGCAGACCTGGGGGCGCATGTGTGGCTGGACTCAGAGAGAACCGCATGTCTGATGTACTGCCCACGTGTGACCTTGAGTGGCAGGAGGGAAAAGATGAGCCCTGAAAGACTGACAGCCCCAGATTACACTCAGAGGGCCCCATGACTGGGGAATGGCCAGTTTGGAGAGAAGCAATCTGGAACACAGCTGTATCAAACATCAGAAGAGATGCCATGGAAGCCCAACGCTCCACTTACGCCCTAGAGCTCAGGGGTCAAGGGGAAAGAGCTGTCAGGAGCAGTGGTCCATCTGCATAAGCAGGATCTCCTCCTGACAAGAAGTGGATTAGGATGCTTTCAAAAAGTTGAGCTCCCTGTCAGAGGAGTATCCAAGTGGAGGACCTCAAGCTTTGTGTCAGCAACCATGCAGGAAGGCTCTTGGCCTGGGGGACAAAGAGGAATCCAAAGAGATGAGCTCTTGGGGCCTTTTAACTCTGAGGGTCTTTGCTTCTGGTGTTCTCTCTAGCAACTCTCTCTGGGCCTCCTGACAATCTGAACTGAACACCTGGATAAAATTCAACCCAGATGTGTCATTTGCATCCCCAGGAAGCCCTGGAGAACATTGAAGCAACATCACAGGTACAGGCTAGAGAATCCATTCTGGCTTCACCAGCTGTCTGTTCCAGGCACAAGATTTTAGGGTCCCAGGGATAATGTCTGAGGTATCTAGAAGGCCCCTCTGCTACACTTTCACTCTGTCTTCTCAGTTCAGAAGCCTTAAAGGAGCCCAATACAGAGAAGCAATGGAGCCTACAATCCATATCATATAGCTGGGAAGAGGGAGCTCCTATCCAGCTCCCCCACCTCAGTTCTGTGAAGAGTCCAGTGACTCTATGGACAAAGCCAAGAATTCCTAGTCAGCAAGGAAAGCAAGCAGTAGCAAAAGCTTGGTGAGCTCTGGGTCACTTCTCATTCATTGAGAGCCTTCTCCATCTGGTCAACCAACAGGAAAAGAGAAATTGGAACAATCTCAGCTCCCTTCTCTTCATCCCCCTCCTGATACAAGAGCAGAATTCCTGATGAACTTATAAGTCTACCAGCTCAGACCTCCAGAGCCTCTCACCTCCAGTCCAGCATCATTTTCCCTCACCGAAGCACTGCCCATCCACACACATACATGTAGCCTTAGCCGCCTTCCTAATAGCTAATGTCCACTTCCTTGACGCATCAAGAGCACGGAATGAAGGGAATGGCATGTCTAAGAGACTCTGATTTGCAGACACAGCCAGGAACTGAAAACATTCAGCAGTAACATCCAGTCATCTTGCTCCTCGGCCTACCTCGCTGAACTGAGAACTGAGTTCAGTGCCGACTGCTTCACACAGTACGGCTGCAAGCCCCACTCAACATGTCTTACAATGCTTTTGGGTAAAGGGATGCCATGGCCACAGGAGTAACACAGCATCTCAACTTCCAACAGGAAGGAGCGTTTGCTGCTCCATTTCACTCCCCCTGAAGTCTCTCTGTCCGCTGGCTCCTACTTGAACTTGGATGGTCCTCGGCTCTCAAACAGCAATCCTAAAAATGGTGTCTCAGGAACTCCAGTGAGAAGTAAACTCTACAGAGGGCCCTGTGGGATGGGGAGAGGGGGTGTCCTCTGGCAAGGATCCCAGAAGCACACTCTACTCCCACAGCGAAGCAGCACCATTAATTCCTTGCCTTTCAGCGCCCCCTGGAGGACATGTGCTCCCCTCCTAAGTGTCCATATGAGCTGAAGGACTGGCCAAGAGCTCTGAGCCCCAATGTCCCATCCTGAATAGAAGAAAGACTCTGAGGTCCTGGGCAGTGTTTTGGTGAGGGAATATCCTTTCTCAAGGTCCACCCAGGACCATAACCCAACATGCACTGAGTCCCATCCTTTCTCAAGGTCCACCCTGGACCATAACCCAGCATGCACTGAGTCCCGTCCTTTCTCAAGGTCCATCCAGGACCATAACCCAGCATGCACTGAGTCCTGTCCTTTCTCGAGGTCCATCCAGGACCATTACCTAGTATGCACTGAGTCCCACACTCTAGTACCTGGAGTGGATGCCATCCACAAACGGCCCCCCTCGGCCCTTCAGTTGGTCCACCTCTTGGCGCAGCTTCTCAATCTCTTCAGACAGGCGGCCCTGTGCCAGGCAGATCCAGGGTGGGATGGGGCCAAGAAGGGGCAGAGAGGGAAGAGTGGAAGTCAGAGAGGGGCAAAGAGGGCACTAGAGTTGGGGAAAGTAGAAGAATGCCCTGCAAAGTCCAAAGCCAAGGGCCCCACACCAGGGCCCAGATGACAACAAAGGAAAGAGGTGTGACTGGAAAATGAGCAGGAGATTGACAAGGGGCCAGGCCAGAAGCGGACCCTGCCTAGAGAAGACGTCTACTACTAAGGCCAGTGGCTACAGCTCCCAGCATGTAGGACTCTGTCCAGAGTAGAGCCAACCCCATGGCCGATATCCATGACCTCCATTTCTCCAGCCTCTGCTGGAGATAAAGTGTATGCACAGTCAGTAGCTACTGTGTTGGACAACAGTGGAGGGCGATGGCATGATGTGTGCATGAACTAAGAGGAGCCAGCATCGAGCACCTGTGCAAACACCAGGCACTGTGCCTGGGGCCCTCCCACGCGGGCAGGGCTAGCCAGCAGGTAGGTACCCTGTGGTAGTGCAGCTTTCCTATGTCCTGCTGGGAGCTCTCCAACTCCCATACCAATGTGTTCTGAGGGAAAGCAGCTGTGAACCGGGGGCCCTGACTGGCCAGTGACCCTGCTCTCAAGTGTCTTCCTCTCCCAGCCCACCTCTCCGGGACAGCACGACCTTCCCTGACCGGAAACGCTCCTCCTCTCCCCAGCTGTGGCCCAAGTGGCCTTTACCGCTGTCCTTTATATACCTTGCCCCCTCGTCACACACACTGCCACATCCCAAGCCTATTCCTCTAGCCAGCTGGGCTCCACCTTGACTCCATCCTTTCAGGCAACCACAGCCCCATGCTCATCCTGTCCACCCGGCATACCCAAACCTCCTCACCTTCTCCTCCAGGGCAGCCATTCGTTCTTTGAGGTGGAGCTGCAGGCGTTCATTGGACTCACTGAGCAGACGGTCCACAGTGTCTGACAGTCGCTTGTTGTGGTCTTCGTTCATCTTCTCCCGCTGACGCACCTGCGCAGCCCACCCATCTTGTGCTAGGCCACCTCAAAACTTTGTCACCACCCTCCTCCAGAACCATCCATTTCCGCCAGGGTTCTATGCCTATCACTTGTCCCCTTATCTGCCCTCTGGGACTCTCCGGCTCTTCCGACCAGCTCCTCCCTAACTATGAGCCACCTCTTGCCCCTATGCAAGATCTTTCCCTGGCCAGGCCCTTCTTATGTGTCTCTCCACAGACCATCCCATATCCTGCCCTGGAGACAGAGGAGGCCAAGATGACTGACTGGTGCCCTCACCCTTGCCAGCTCCTGGTTCTTCTCTTCCAGCTGCCCTTCCAGCTGCCGCAGGTGTTCCTCAATGTTGCCATGACGTTCCTCAGCCTAGGTGCGGGGACAGTCAGCCAGCCACCTTGGAGATCTTTGTTCCTTCTGCTCAAGCCCCATAGGCCACATACCCTTGTGTCAGGGTGGTCTTGAGGATCAGGGTCTCAGGTATCACAGAAACCAAGCTCCATCCTGACATCTTGGAGCAGGGCTGTTGTCACCTTTGCCCATCTCCTTCCTGCTCAGAGCTATCCTTAAAACGTATGCCCATCGGACCCTCGCAAGGACTAAAGGAATAATCCATGGTAAACATGGAAGTACAAGAAGCACGCCATAATGCTAGCCTCGATGTGGCTATTACCTATACTACTAAGCAAGCCCAGGTGGAAGCTTCTCCCTTCCTGGCCATTATTCCCAGAGATGGAGACCCTGTCATGTCTGTTGACAAGGTCCCCAGAACCTTGCATCCCTTACAGTCAGGAAACCCTTCCCTAAGATCTCACTGCTATGACTCACGCAGCCCACCCCTTCTTCTCAGTTTTTGCTCAGCATCCCACACATAGCATCCTCTACTGTAATTTAAATCTAGCGCCCCATTGGAGGTCTGAAAAGACCGCACTGACTACCATAGCCAACTCCACCATCATAGAGGTCAGGAAACTGAGGCCCAGCTATGGAGATGTTAACTTCTCTCAGGTCACAGAGCCAGTCGGAGCAGGAGCAGATGTGGCCCTGGGTCTTCAGAGGCACAGTCAAGGTCATAAGCAAAGCTGTACGTCCAGTCCTTGGGGCAGCCATCTGCCACACTAGAAGTCTCTAAACGTCAAGCTCTCAGGCTCCAGGGTCTGGAGGTAGCTGCGGTGATCACACATTAGCACCACCTCCAGAAGCTTCCCGCCAGTTAGGACTCCTAAATTCCTTGATTACAATACCATATCTCTAGGTCCATGCAGTTCCTCCTCTCTTCCAGAGTCCACTGTTTCTAGCCTGCACACCTCTTGGAGATTATTGCTCCAGAAAGCCATCTCTCCATTAGGTAGAATTATATCTTTAATTCATTCTAAAGCTACAGCTTTTCAAGCAACCAGAGATGGCCTCTGTGTCTAGAATGTTTCAGTTTGGTAAAGAAAGATGTACTTAGCCTAAAATTCTACCTGCTGCCCCTTCAGGGATACACAAATTTTAATGGTATCTCCTCTTTCATCTTTCCAGATAAAAATCCTATAACCCCAAACGAAAAGATGTATCAGCTGGAAGAATACAGATGATGGTTAAAGTGCCCTGCGTCCATGTAGCAGTCCCTCCTTAAAGGACTCGCCCTAAGCCAGGTGGGGGTGGCACACCCTTTAATCCCGCACTCAGGAGGCAGAGGAAGACAGATCTCTAAGTTTGAGGCCAGCCTGGTGAACAGAGTGAGTTCCAAGACAGCCAGGAACTCTACACAGAGTTCCAGGAAAGCTACACAGAGAAACCCTGTCTCAAAAAATGCCCCCACCAAAAAAAGGAGGGGGGAGGACTCTTCTTTGAGAGATAATGACGGCAAGGATTACTCTTCCAACTGAGAGACACAAGGTAGTGTGTTTAATGTCTCACATTGGGGAGCAACTCCCTGGCCTGGCCTGGCCCGGCCTGATATGCCTCCCACTCTCCTCAGAGTCTGCCTGGCTCTATAAGAGCCTCGGACACTGGAGATGGTAGAAGATCTCAAACCCCTGGCCCACTTGCCTTGGTGAGGGCCGCAATCCTCTGAGCCAGCTCAGCCTCCACCTCTGGCAGAGTCTCTGCCTTACGCATTGTCTGCTGCAGCTTCTGCTCAGCCACTTCCAGGAGCTCCTGCAGGTGCCGGGCCTTCTCCTCACACTGGTAGTACAGAGAAGAAAACAAGCAAGAAAGAATGCCAAGTCCCCTCTTCCACCCCAGCCTCAACAGAGAGCAGGTGGCCACCAAAAGAATCTTGGTTCTTTCTCTTCCCCAAGTGAACTTGCAGAATCCCAGGGGCTCCTAGCCACCAAGGAATAGTTTCCACGTGATCATCAGGACCCCTAGGGTCAGATACAATGTCATCCCACTCCATCTAGTGGAGTTACCTGGCGGTGCAGGGACTCCTTGTTAGCCAGCTCATTCTCTAGTTTGTCATTGAGGTCATGGATAGATGTGGCTTCTCGCTGAGCAGCCAAGTAGCGCTTCTCCAGTGTGGTGATCCTCTCTTCCATGTCCTCCTTCTGAGCGAGAGCCTGGTAGAGTGGAGGGGTATGAGGAGGAGGGTCACCCGTCTTTCTTTACCCATCACAGAGCTGCACCTCCCCAAATGCACCTGACGGCCATAGCCCAGAAAGGGCCACGATCTGTACTCACCTTTCAGTTTCCGGCCTTGACCCCACCCTCCCATCATCCTCCTCACAGTGGACCCTGCCAAGGGCTCAGTGTAACCCTGCTCAGCTGTCGCCTGGACCTCTGTTCACACCCTCCTGAGTGCCAACACCTGTACCCAGCCAGATGCAGTTGCTGGGAGCAGGCCTGGGTCCTTGCCCACCTCTCGGAGGTCCCGCTGATGCTTGCTGCTTAGCTCCTCAGACTTTATGAGGTCTCGGCGGGCTGTGCCCAGGTCCTCCTCAAGCTCAGTCACAGTTGCACTCAGGGTGACCAGTCGCTCACGGGCCTGGCTCAACTCGTAGTTCTGCTTCTCCAAGAGTCCTTGTAGCTCTTCCACCCGGCCAGTGTCATCCTGCAGGGACAATGGACCATCAGTCAAGAAGCCAGAGAATCCCACACCCCACCCTGCTCCATCCCAGGGAGGCTGGGAGGAAGGAGCACATGCCCATAGGTCACAGCTCTGTCCACACATTAGAGCTCAGGTCCAGGCACACTTTCTTCCCTCTGAGCCAAGAAGCTCACTCCTGATAATGGACAAACACCCTTGCTCTTCTATGTTATCTCTAGCTTCTAGTTTTTCCTTTTAGCTCTGCCTCTTATAACCCAGGAAGGGACAGATTAGGGGAAGAAAGGCTCAGAGACAGAAGGAACCCTGCCTGATTTTGACACACAAAGATGTGTAGATGTGTGCACTGTACGTACGCATTAGCACTAAACTGAAAATCCACAGGTTGCTTTGCTACTTTGCTAAGAAGTGAGGAGGAGAAAGAAAAGGAGAAATATCACAAAGAGCCCCAAGTCTAAGTCAAGCAGTATCCTACTGAACCTAGGCATTCATAACCTCCCATTCCTGTCTTTGGGACTACAGGCTCCTTCTGAACAACTCCCCCATTACCCACTTTCCACAGGCGTTTTGGTCCCAGCTCCATGGCCCCTTCTTCGTCTACCACTCCATCTCGAACTCCTGCCCCCTGCTGCAGGGCAGATACCTAGAAAACACAGCAACCACCACCACCCCCCAAAAAATAATAAGTCAAAGAAGAGACTTCCTGCACATTCCACACCTCCTGGGAAGACATGCCTGGCCTAGCTTCAGCTACCGGTGCCCAGCCACAGCAGGCAGAGATCTGAGGAGCACAGTGAAACAGAGAGGGTAGGCAGTCGGCCGGATTTCTCAGAGCTGCAGGGCAGACCCAGTCTGGCTGCTTACCTGCTGGTGAGCTCCTGCCAGCTGCTCCTCTAAGGTGGTGACCCGCTCTAGTGCTGCCCGGAGCCGTTCTCGCACCTGCCCAGGGGAAGGAGAGATGGAGGAAGAAAGTTTGTCCCCACAGAACTTAGGCTGGGGTGGCATAGGCTCGATCTGCCTCTGTCGGGTATGGGAAAACATGGAGGGCCTGTGAAGAGGCAAAGGCCCCGGAGAGAACCTAGTAGGACTGGAAACTAGGCCAGTGGTAGGAGAGGTCCTGGGGCTGGGGATAAGTTCTGTGACACCAAGTGCAGAGATCCCAGGAAGGAGCACAGGAGACTCAGGGAAGCCTGGATGGACTGGGAGAAGGGGAGAGCTGACGGGTACCTTCTCATCCAGGGCCTTGTGATGTTCAAATAGTGACTTAAGGGCCTTCAGCACTTCCACCTCACTGGAGACACCCGAAGGGGACTGGGCCTGGCGCTTTACCACCGTCATCCGCAGCGACCGCTCATGGCGGGACACCAGACATTCCAGATGTTCCAGAAGCAGCTGGTGGAGAGCAGAGGAGGGCAGGAGGGAAGACAATGGACTTGGGCCCCAGGAGCTACTAAAGCAGGGCCCACAGAGTCACAAAGTACACCGCCCTCAGTGAACACCAGACCCCAGCCGGGCTGCCCTGGCCTCTTCCCCAGAACTTCAACCCTGCCATGACTCAGGAACCACAAATAAAAACTCAGTACTGGGGACTAAGTAGTTTTCCCATGACCCCAGTATGGGCGGCAGAACCCAACTAGCCAAGGTGTTTGGTCAGGGTGTGCACACACACACACACACACACACACACACACACACACACACACACCCAAGGCCACTCCGTACTTACCCTTGTATTATTCCGTTCTGCTTTCAGCTCAGATATCTCTTCCTCCCGCTCCAGAAGCTGCTCCCGACACATGCTTAGCTCCCGAGTTAAGGTGGCAAATTCCTGAAAGCCCCCAAAACCCACAGTGCTTGGGATTTGCCTCCAACTGGTGCCCTGAACACTCAAATATATGGCAGGCTTTTCTCATTCGCCCCTTACTTTTATCTGCCTTTGTCCCTCAAATCCCAGCCTGTCCCAGTTGCAGGGCAGGAAGCCTGCAGCTAATGCGAGCTTCCCAAGGGGAAGCACATATTAGGATTCCAGTGAACAGGACTGCACACAGAAATGATTAAGTCACCAAATCGGCCCTGCAAGGCCTGCCTCTCCAGCCATCAGTGACCAGATTACATGCTCCCTCCCACTCATTCTTTGTAATTCTCCAGCAGCTCAGTAGCCGGCTCCTTTGGAATCATGGAGGGCCGGGCCACTGTGTGTCTGGTGGAAGGAGGCCCAGAGACTGACAGGAGTTAGAAAGAGGAAAGAAGGGTGCTATAAAGCTCACACGTGCATGCTTCCCAGGAAGCTCTCTGCCACCCCCTTCCCAGGACTGTGCAAGCTGCAGATGCCCAGTATAACAAACGGGTTGAGGGCACACGGGCATGCAGCCCTGTGATGCCAGTCCTGGCTTCTGGGAGCCCTGTTCAGTCCAGCCAGGCTTATAGTCCAGCATCTGAAGGCATATACTAACTGTCCCTGCCTAGGGAAGCTCTCCCAACCCCTACTCTTCTATGAGGATAAGCAGCTAAGAATGAGTGCATGGCCTTAGAGTTACAGGCTCATCACATCCCACTGGCTTGATGACATCATACCAGCCAAAAAAAAATTGTCAGATGAGTAGCTGTTCCCTGTGGCCACAGAATCTAAACATACTGTAGAGGCTGGGCCCCACCCTTCCTCTGCAGCCCCCTTTAAACACCATGAATTCATAACCACAGGATGAATTCTCAAAGCTGTATCCCCTTATCCCTGCAGACCAGGCAAAAAGCGATAGAAGGAAGTGGCCAGGGACCAGAGAGCAGAGCAGGAAAATCTGAGGACTTCTCGCCCTGTTCCTTGATTACTGCCTTTCTATCAAGGCCACAGCCAAAGTGCAGGAAAGTTAAATGTCTCATTATCTGGAAGCTGAGACCAGAGCCTGATGCTGCTTTGCCCCTCAGCTTACACAAACATACACGAGTATACACACACACACACACACACACACACATCCTAGAGAAAGGACTTGAAGGCATGCCCACACCTCATGATACCATCCCATCCCCAGTAGGCTATAATGCTGTCCTCTCCTCTGCCCCAAGCTAGGCAGCGACCTTTTTTCCCTACCCTAGGAAGCTGTGCCCTCCCTTTCTAGCTAATTCATCGGATAGCCTGCTGCCAGCAGAATCCCCCAAAGAACAATACTGTCTACAAACTCCTAGTTTTCAAACTCTTCTTTCCTGTCTTTTTCTGCATACTCTAAGACCTAGCCCACCTGTGTGAGTTACTGCCTCCAAACACCGACGAAACTTCTAAGAGCCACACCTCCACTGACCAGGGCTCCCCTTGCACAGCTCACCCCTCTCCCACTCTACTTCCAAAGGCTATCTGTGCAGGGTGCAGCCGGCTCATGGGCTCCCTGGACTCCCCAGTGGAAGCATTCCTCCCTGAAAACCATCAGCTCCTTGTCAATCACTGTGGGTAGGTGATGAGAGGTACGACCCTTCCCCTTAGGAAGCTTCAAATGTAAAAGGCTGGGAAGAGCTGGAATCAAATTTCAGCTCTCCACAGTTGGCTATGCAAGCTTGCACATAATGCCCAGGGCTTGTGGTGGACAAGGTAGGAGCGGCCCACATGCCCATCACTCCTCTCCAGCAGGGTCCAGATTCTTAGAGAGAAACCATTACAAGACTTTGGGCCCCTAAGTTGAACCTCAGAAATCCAGGCCCAGCCCTGGTTCTCCCTGAATTTGGAGGAAGGACCAACAGCTGAGGTTTAGGTTATCTGGCATCTCAAGGCCACCTCCCCTAATCCAAGCAGCACCCCCACTGGCTCAGGGTGGTCTGTGCTAGGCATACAAAGACATCTCTGTCCTGAGAGGGCAGGGTGGCCATGTAGACTACGTAAGTACTGTACAGACAGACAGACAACCCCCAGCCTCCCTGGACCTGGTGACCTGGCAGACCACACCTTCTCCTACAAGCTGTAAGAGAGTTACACAACATGTAACTCATGTTCCTGTTCCTGTCTCCAGCCTCTACACATCCCCACCCTACCCCAACCCCAGAACACCCACCCAATGGGTACTAAGCAGGAAGCAACTCAGATTTCCAGAGCCCACGTGGTGAAGTAGAAATAAAACAGAACAAGACAATGTCTTGGGGGGTCCGGAGGTACACAACCCTCCCACCGCACTTACTCCCTGCAGAGCAATGTGCAACTGACTGACTGTCCTAAGGCTTCGGTTTCATCGCTGGCAGAACAGAACGACAGTGCTATCAGCACCAGCTTCATGGTGAGAGGCTGCTGAGATAATCTCTACAGATGCCTAGCCAAAGAAGGTGCACAGCAAGTGGTTACTAAGTTGTAGCTACTGGGGGTGTAGCTGAGGACCATGAACTGGCATGCAGGACACCTGGCTTCAAGGTTCAGCTCAGCCTACAATTATCTGTGTGAGATCTCGTTTTCGGGCTGGAGAGATGGCTCAAAGGTTAAGAGCACTGCCTGCTCTTCCAGAGGTCCTGAGTTCATTTCTCAGCAACCACATGGTGGCTCACAACCATCTGTAATAAGATCTGGTGCCCTCTTCTGGGCAGAACACTGTATATTTTAAAAAGAGAGAGAGAGAGAGAGATCTCATTTTCATCTGTGCAGGAGGGACAGTGGAAAAGATAGTCACCAAGGCCTCTCCCATCTCTACTTTCCTTGATTCCTGCTCCTGGCAACTCTTGGTCTCTGGTGAGAAGCAGTTAGAAATGAGGTTTCCTTCCAGTCTAGTGTGCCACCTACTGGCAGTCTGGGCTCCCTACTGTTGGCAGTCAGTGCAGAATTTTCTTTCTGCATTCATTTCTCCAGGTAAAGCCAATCTAGGCAATGGCACTTAGGGAGAAGGTTTATGCAGGAACACAGAGATAAAAAAACACTCTGTGAACTCCACTACCTGACATACAGATGAGGGACTGAAGGCCCAAAGGTGCTGAATTCAAAGGAGCTGGGGAGGGAGAGTATGCATTCTTACCTGGGGGAGGGCAGAGTTCAGGTGGCGCTGGAGCTGGTCTCGCTCATGAAGGGCATCCTGGAGCCGGCTCTGGGTGGCTACCAAAGTTTCCTGACTCTCCCGAAGGGACTCCAGCAACTTCTCTCGCTCATCCAGCATGTTCACCATCAGTTGCTCAAAGTTGGCGTCAGCATCGGCACCATGGGGGGGTCCCAGGGGGTCCCCCTCATTGATTGTGGGCATCACCTCACACATGATGGGGATGGACAGAGCCTCTCAGCGTCAGGTCAGGGGATGGGGAGAGCTCACAGGGTTGGCACCTGCAGAAGGACCCAGGGCATGGGTCTCAGAACAGGCAGTGCCAGGCAAGTAGACAGGTGGGTAGGGGTTGCTCCCATGGCATCAGTTGCTCTTGCTCTGAAAGAAGCCTAGGGCCAGTAGTGTCCCTGTGGAATGGAGCCAGAAGGCCTGGCTTAACCTTTCAGGGCTGGGGCTGGGTGCCCTGTGTCCCCACACAAGCGGGAGGCAGCAGCGTGTGGCCATGACAGGCTGGGCGAGCCGGGCTGGGAGGCAGCCCTTGTCTTAGACTGAGCACCAGAGCTTGGCAGAATCCCAGTTGGGTCTAGCAACACCCATGGTTTCTGGAGGGCGGTGTGGTCTGTGGGAGAAGAGAGTGCTGTGAGGACCAGCTAAAGAGAGCAGGGCATCTGGGGAGGGGCGGAGGAGGCAGGCCCCGAACCAGAGAGGGAGAGGCTCGGGGTGCTGGCACATGCCCCCCTCTCAGAGCTTACTTACCTTGGTGGCACCTCATTAGTTTTCCCAAAGAGTGCACATGCCTCCTGCCTAGCCTCTGTGCCTGCAGCCCCTGCCCCCCCACCCCCTGCAGCTGTCAGAAGTGCAGCCGCAGTGGTTCCCCACCCACGTGGCTTGCTGGCCAAATATAGAAATGATTCAGTCAGCGGTAGGGGAGCAGCCGGCAGGCTGCCCAGAGTCCTCCTGAGACCTGAAGGTGGGAAGCGAGGAATGGGGTCTCTGTCCTCCCCCCATAGCGTCATCTCCTACATTCAAGCCAAGGCAGGTACAGAAGGGGTTAAAAGGCTTAGAGGATTGACGTCCCTCAGAGGCTGGACTCCCATAACATGGCTGAAGTCTTGGAGAGGCACAGGCTGGGCACTGAGGCAGGCAGAGAGCCCTGACCTGCTAGGATGCTCATAATTCAGGGATGAGGCAGGCTTGTCATCACCCACTTCTGAAGTCTGCCAGCGCGAGTTTGTGCAAACCTAGTGGATTCACAGCCTCCAGCTCTTTGTTGGGGAGTGAATGACAGAGAAGGCTGAGGTCTACATGGGGATGGGAACGCAGGTGATGCTTCCAGAGGGACACCTTGTGCGAGGATGCATACTCATGGCTAGGAATCTACTCCTTTGGCAGAGGTGCTACCGGAAGTCACCAGCCAAGTCAGGAGCATATGCACAGCTCAGGGGCCCAGCAGTCACAGCAAAAGAAGGCTGGACATGGAAGTCAGGATACAGCTGGGAATTCCTCTACCTACCATCATTTTCAACCTCCCTGCCCGGGACTAGGCCACTGGCTTCATCAGTTCTCAGAGGGAGTATCTTCAGGTGGCCCATGTAAAGGCCCCAACACCACAACGGGTACACTGGGGACCAACATAAGTGGCGCTGTCCTTCCTACCTCACCCACCCCCTTTCTAAAGACATGGGGGCAGCCAATGTATATACTTCAACAGATAAAGACAGGCAGCTTGGAGGTCAAAATCCAGTATGAGTGCGAGATCAGACACGGGCTTCTGGAAAAGCTGAGTCAATCAAAAATGGGGAGGAGGGGAGCTAGTAAGGAAGAGACCGAGAGGCAGCTAGAAAACCCCAGAGCTCACAGCCATTTCCAGAGGAGCCACAGCTTAAGCCACCACCACACACATGCACACACACACACACACAAACACATGCACACATACACACATCACAAACACAAACATACAAACACATACAAGAACCATGCGCACACACACACATATACACACACGCACCATGCACACACACACATACACACACATACATATGCACCACACACATAAGCACACATACATACACACCACACACACAAAAATATACACATACACGCACCACACACACAAGCACACATACATACATACCACACACAAAAACACACACACATACATGCATCATGTACACACACACACAAAAACATGCACACGTACACACACACACACACACATGCACGCACAGCCGGTGGGGAGCACATACATATCCTCCCAGATGGAGAAACAGCCATGAACTCTTCTCATGGGGATCCTTTCCGCCAGCTGGACCAAGGTGGAAAGTTGTGGTCAGGCAGCTCATGCTGCCTCTCCGCTCCACCCCAGGGCAGCTGGGAACAGGGAGGAGATGGAAGGCCACTCCACTCTGATAAGCCACCCTAGGGAATGCTAACAAGGGCAATTCCTCCCACCCAGGGCTTCAAAGCCCTTCACCCTGAGTGCTCCAGGCCCTGAGACTGACAGGCTCAGGCCCATCTTCCCTCTCCAGACTTAACCACAGCAGAATCACATTCTCTCTGTAGCCCCACACCACCTCTTCATTTTATTTTATTTTCCAATTGTTTTTGGAAAGCTTGAAAGAGGAGAGAAGGCTAGGTAAGAGCCCCTTGTGTAGACGTAGTCCTATGGACAAGGGCAGTATGGAGCTTGGGGTGCACTTCAGTTATACAGGGGTAACCTACCATATGCAAGGCCCTGCCTGGCCTCAGTCACTAGAGGGGCATGGCAGGAGAGAAAAGGAAAGAGATGGGGGAAAGGGAGAATATTCCCAGGAGCTCAGCACCCTGTGGATAGCTTCAGGGCCATATTCCTAGGGATCCTGCAGGACAGCAACAAGAAAGTCCAGAGCCAGGCCTTAGGAAATAAAGGTGCAGTTCTGCCAGCTGGATGAACTTGGGCATGGTACCACTCCTGAGGCCTGGGCTGTAAGAAGGAACCTGTACGTACCCCTTGTTTTGCCTGGCTTTGAGGAGAAAGCACCCTACCACGGCAGAGAAGGACCTGCCTTCATATTGGGCTAAGGAATGCCTGAGGGTGGAGGTTGTGAAGCTCTTCTGTTCACGGCCATGTCCCAGGATGTCACCCCTTCTCATCTGAAAAGTTTCAGGTGAGACCAGGTGAGACCAGGGTGAACACTGGAAGGTGCTGGCTATTTGGTCCAACACAGCCTCCCGAAATCCTCTTGGCCACTCTGACAACTGAGAAGATGACTTCGGAGCCGGGAACCTTTTCCCAGCCTCCCTGCAAACCAGGTGCCAGGTGGCAACTCTGCTTCCTCTGGTGAAATGACATACAGAGCTGGCTGGAGATGAGCCCAGAGAAAGGTGCCAGGCAGAAAGCCCTAGAGGACCACGCAGGACCTCCCACCCACCCCAGTCATTATTACACAGTGGGTGAGCAGAAGAAACTTTAGACTAGCCGCACGGGGACACCTGGCTTCTCTGGCTCCGGGGACAGCTTTAAATAGTACAATTATCATCTCAGCTTAGCAGAAGCTGCAACTCCCAAACTCACAGGTCTTGATTCAGAAGAGAAAGTGCCAGTCCCCAAAGCCAGCATTTGCAAGGGGCTTTGCCAGGAAGGGTGTGGGGTAGGCTGTGAACAGCAGAAGAAGGCTCAGGAGTGAGTGGGTGTGAGAGTGTGTTGAGGAGGGAGGGGCGCCTGGAAAGTAGGCCTCTGGCTTTATAAACATTAAAGGCAGTCTCTGAGGCATCTTTGGCTTCCCCAAAGTCACCCCCATTTTTCCCTAGCAAATAGGAGGGCTGGACACTCCAGTCTGATGCCCTGGCTAGCTATATTTTCACACTGGCCTGACTCCCTACTGTCCTACCAGATGGCAGGTCCCACCACTTGCCTAGCTTAGCAAAGAAAACAGCCAAGCTGCTCGGAACTATGTACACGCCTGAGTAGACCACAAGCTGGACAGAGAAGGAGCATCAGGGCAGGAGCCTCTCTAAAGCCAACGGGATGGGAGGGGGGTTCTCACATGCCCTAGACTAAGGGAGGGTGGGGGTCTAGGGGCATGGAAGAGGTGAACCAGAAAAATGGCAAGGACGGTTGCCACGGTGGTGTGTAAGCATTTATCACATGCCAGAACGGTGTTACTTTCACCCTCACCGTCCCTTACAGGAAGACACAATCCCTCTTCCCATGTCTCAGATATGATAACTGGGACTTGGAGTCACAGATAAAAGGGAAAACCAGGGTAAGTGGAGCAGCTAACACCAAAGGGGGTGGGTCTTCCAGGCATCTTGTCACCCCTGAGAATGCCCTGCCACGCCCATCAGGGTGATGGGTGGCCTGTGGAGACCTAGCTTGGGTCCTTCCTCTGATATTCTCCTCAAGCCTGTGCCATCACGCTCACAAAGGTGGCCATTTCCTGGCTAGCATGACCCAGAGCCCCACCCACACACCCAAATCACTTCCTCCTGCCTTGGCTGGCTCCACACAGAGTTATAAGCCGCCCCTTGTGTCGCCCACCACCAACTCACCTGCATGTACACTAATCACACATTTTTCTGAGCCATAGAATCCCTTAACCCCAGTGGCACCAACAACATCTGCTCACGCCCTCAGACTGCTCCCCATCCTTCCTTGTCAGTCAGAGCTTCTCCTCCTCTGTCCAGCTCATCACTCCAAGACATTGCCTGGCCTGCGTCTTCTAATGAACTTCGATTGCCCAAGCTCATCCCATACTTCCCCCACAGAGCCTTGTCTGATCCCCTCGCAACAGAGAGGCTTGCCGTTTAGAGACCTATATATATATATATATATACCTCTTTCTGACCCTGGCCTTCCTTTACATCACCCAGGTGGGCAGACCCTACATAAGAACCCTAGGCATCTTTGGAAGCTCCAACAGCAAGTCTTCATGGGAAGAAACTGAACACACATGGGATAGTTGGGGATATTTCTAGATGTTCATACCTGATAGACTTCAAAGAACTCCAAGGAGGAAATCCTGGCCCAGAATTATGGTCATGTAACTCGCCCCCTGAAAGCTACAGTCTCTCACCAACACCCTGGGAGATCCTGGGAAGGCACTTCTTCTCTCTGAGCTTCAGTCTCCCTTTGTGAGATGGGAGTGACAGCTAGCAGCCCCCACTTCAGACTGCTGGCAGAGAATTACAGGTCACCATCCACTTCCTGTCCATACAAACTGTGTTAACTCACCGCACTGAAGGCTCCTGGAGTCCTCAAGGGTGGTCAAGAGGCTCACGGGTGACAGTGACCAAGAAGGGGTTTTGAAAGGGTATTACATGTGATCAAAGTACAAGTTGGCACCAGCTGCAAGCCTCACCACTCCCTACTAACTGGTACATTCAGGCAGGCATGGGAGGAGGCATTGGCTTATCCAAAAAGCTCCCCTGGGCCAGAGTCCCTGAAGTCCAACTTCCTGTTACTCCCTAAGAAGACAGCTATGGGTCACTTCTTCCCAAGACAGTTCATTTCACAGGTGAGCACACAAAGTCCTGTACCATCTAAGTCCCTCTTGACAATGAAGGGAGGTACTGCAAGTCACACCAGGACACTGGTAGAAACCAGGTCTCCCTGGAACCCCTGTCAGTTCACTTCCTCCTCTGTGACACTCAACTCCAGTGATCACAACTCTCGCTCTAACTTCAAAGGCTGTGAACTGGGCTTTTCGGACACAGCACTCTGAGAGAGGCATGGTGGAAGAAGAGTGACCAACACAAAGGGCTCTAAACGCCCTTTTATTTATCTTCTTAAATTCTATTCGTTGTATATGTGCATGTGCCAGGGGAATATCTATGTCATAGACTGCATGTGGAGGTCAGAGGGCAACTCTCAGGAGTTAGTTCTTCCTTCCACTGTGGGCTCTGGACTCAATCTCAGGTTGTCAGTCTTCATGAGAGGCACCTTTACCCACCGGACCACCTCATCAGTCCACAAACCCCCTTACCTCAATCTCACTGATTACAAATTCATCCTTTTACAGGACACTTGGTAAGGTTCCATTTGTATTAAAGGGATGTTAGTCTAAAAAGTGGTTTGGCAATTCCTGGTTTATCTATGAAGATACTAAAGTACAATTCTTATGCTTTGCTAAAATGAAGTTTCAACCAGACAGCCAGAATGTCAGTGCAACAGAACACTAGATCTGGGACAGCTACAAAGCTGACACTAGGGTCTGTCAACCATTTTCCACATTCCAGCCATCTCCTAGAGAGCATATATTACCCAAGCCAAGACATAAGAATGCAGCACTGAACACAGCCCTCTGCCTCTCCAGTGCTCATCACTGATGACAATCATTCTAGGCACCTCAGACTAATCAGAGTGTTCTCAAACAGTTTTCAAAAGAAGACACAAAGCAATGTGGATGGTATATTTGGAACACAAAAAAAATCTTTCAAAGCCAGGCGTCTGCGCCAGACAAATGTTCAACAGGGTTCTCTGGCATGGGGAAAAAAAATAAGTGCTCAGAAGTCATTGTATTAGTAGTGAGTCAGTCTTAAGATTAAGGAGCTATCACATTGCAGCCGACCTTACTGGTCAGAGTGCTGACAGGTGTCAGGATGAGGCATAGAGTACAGAACTACTGAGAAATGCAAGCACTGTAAAAGGGGTGTGTGTGTGCGTGTGCATGTGCGTGTGTGTGTGCGCACGTGTACATGGACAAAAACAGCATGCGTACAAGTGTTTATGAAACAGAGAATGAGGGCGTCACGTGTCTTTATGCAGTCAGATATGTGAGCATGTAGTCATGAGAATGCTCGGTATATATGCGTAGCCATGGAAGAGTTAGGAGAGAATGAGAATGCGGTAAGAGTACGACACACGCCTTTAATTCCAGCACTAGGGAGGCAGAGACGAGTGGATCTCTATGAGTTTGAGGTCAGCCTGGTCTACAGAGTAAATTCCAGGACAGTCAGGGCTATTATACAGAGAAACCCTGTCTCAGGGGGGAATAAAAAAGTATGGTCATGACAATCAGGGCCTGAGTGTGTACATGAAAGCCAGTGAGTATATAAACATTCACAAACATAAACTGTGAGTCATAAACATTGTGGTTATAATTCTATATCAAGGCTCGTGACTCTATGCGATGGTGTGTGAGCATGTGCACAGTCATGAGAATGAGTATGTGTGCTAAGACAGGCATAGGAATCTAGGAGGCAAGAAATCTTGTATACTCCTAAAAGTGCAGTGGGGCCATGAAAGCTCACGCTTACATGTGTGATCATAAAAGTGTGCGGTTGGTCATGAGAGAATCTAATTGAACCTATGTGAGAATATCTGAGAGGGAAAGGAGAGAGGGGTGGGGATGAAAAACAAACAATTCTATTAGTTCCATTGTTCTGCCCCTTATAGGGCCAAAAGATTGAGACACACCACACTGGCCTTGTGTGAGCTGAGGTCAAAGAAATGGGCCCAACCCTCCCTTAGACTACTTCGATCTATTGGGGATGCATTGCAGGGTCTCTAAACACAGGTCTCTATGTTCATGAGAGAAGGCTGGTTCACCCCATGTTACCTCTCAGAATGTCAATCTCAGACAGCAGGCTTCCCAGCTGTCCCCTCTCAGCCCTCCTCTTCTGAGCCAAACATGGAAAAGCGCTCTTCCAAAGCAGCCACCATGGTCCATGGTACCCATCACCTTCTGCCCTACCACAACCGCCACCCCACTACCTGTAGCCACACATTCCCCATCCTGTGCTCCCTTCACGTCTTACTTAGGAATAGGAACTCAGTGCCACACGAGGGGACTTCCATCGTTCTGTGCAAGTTTTTATTAAAGTGGATGGAAAACTAATTCCCCTCTGGAAAGACGATAATTTATGTGAAAACAATGGCCATGGAGGTGCATCGGATGTGCACAGAACTGCACAGCTGCAATACTGGCACTTGAGTATGAGGATAGAAAGGTCAGAAATTCAAGGTTATTCCCAACTATACAGCAAAGTTTAAGGCCAATCTGTGCTACACGAAACACTATTAAACACACATGCACTCATAATTTATGAGGCTTCAACTCACTGGCTGGACAAGATAGCAATAAAGGCCTCTAAATACAAACCAGCTACTTTATCTGACAATTAAAACATTATTTCAAAGCTGGGCATGGTGGCGCACACCTTTGATCCCAGCACTCAGGAGACAGAAGCAGGTGGATATCTGAGCTTGAGGCTAGCCTGGTCTACATAGTGAGATCCAGGACAACCAGGGCTATGTAGAGAGACCTTATCACAAATAAATAAATAATAAAATATATTTTGTATGCATACATTTCGAGAGGACGGAGGGATGGCTAATTGGTTAAGAATATTGACTGCTCTTCCAGAGGACCCACGTTCAAGTTCCAGCATCCACATGTGGCTAACAACTATATATACTACAGTTCTGGGGTATTCAATGACACCTTTTGCTTCCACAGCCACCAGGGACACCTGGCACATAGTCATATCATACAAGCAAAGCACCCATACACATTAAATTTAAATGTTTTAAACTTTTAAAAATTATTTGAGTGCTTTTTAAAATTGCCATACAATAACATGCTACATAGTTCTATAACTAATAAAATATGTATATATAAGCTGCACCATATCTATACATTTCTTGCATCATTCAAGGTCATGAACCTAAATATTCTGCTTTATGACAGATTTAGGGATTTCCATGTCATCTACTGCCAATTTGCCCAACGGAATGTAACAATGTGGTACTGCATCCCAACACTTCTCTGCTGCAGGTTAAATATCTTAATTGCAAGGAGATCCTGCTTCACAGAACCCAGGGGACCAGAAGACTGACGACTTCAATTCAATACTCACTCAAAGAGTACTGTTACAGGTAGAGAAAACGCGTAAGATCCATCACAGGCTTCTTGGGAGAATCCCGTACAGGGTAGCATTTCAGCAGCGTGGGGTCTAGCCTGGGGTCAGCTCTGAGCATCACCTCTGGAGTATAAGCAACTGAAGCTCTCAGAGGAAGCAACCCGAAGCCAAGGCCTCTCAGTCCCTAACTGAAAGGCATGCTGCTGCCCTGGACTAGAAGCAGCCTCAACTCTCATATAACTCTCCCTTAGAGCCCTCGTCCCAGCACTGTTCCCCCACCAGCTCTACCTCACTGACATTCTCAGTTCCTTAAGGCCCCTTCCCACTTCAGCAATACGGAGCCCTTCTCAGACTGAAGAATTTGGACGGGTCGTGGTCCTGGGTACACGGTCCTCTGAGGGTTCTGCTGGCCACCCAAAGTGACACACTCCTGTGAGCCAGCACTGTGTGCCCTCCAGAGCTAATTATAGATCAGTGAGCTAGCAGGCTGTGGGGGGGGGACAGATGGTGACTTACGTGGTTGCAATACACACTTGTCTCTCCCTCTGACCCCACCCCCTCTTCTCCATTTCTTCCGGTTCCTTATGTGGGACCCATATGTGGGACTCTGGCTGATTTTTCTCTCTCAGACTTCCTTACCCATTTTCAGCACACACATCTGCACAAGCACACACATGCACAGCAGGCAGGTGAGCACACACACAACCTCTCTGCGCCGCTCAGTCAGCACAGCACACCTTGCTCATAAAGCAAATCCTCTACCAACTTAATACAATACAGCTCTCTGAGGCCCGGGGAGAGTATTTCTGGCATAGCAAGGCCTCACTAACTATCCTATCTCTTAGAGCTCCTTTGGTATCCAGCTGCCTAGCTTCCTGAGCCTTCACCATCCCAGCCCAACTACCCATCTTCTCCCCAGCTCTAGTCTTACTATCATGGGAGGCTCAGAAAGGTCGCACAGCAAACCTCATAAACTCCTTCCAGTGCTAAGATTTCAGCCATCAACTCAGAGGGGACCCAAGAGCCCACCTGCCCCTACTCTGCCCCTCTGATGCTTCCTTTACAAGCCAGTCGCTGGGTAGAGTCCATATACTTCCATCATGTCATACTCAGCAGCACAGACCCAAACACCTCAAGGCAATCATCCATACCCATGCATTTTCCAGAGACGGTGTCTCCTACTGCACAGTGTCTAGGCCCTCACAGCCCTAATAACCAATGTACTGTCCCTCATCTCATTACTTTAAGACATCATTTATCTCGGGAAGCCTCCTCAAACCTTAGCACAAAATCTAACAAAATAGCCAATGAAAATCATTCAAGCTTGTTTTTACTTAAGACTATATGGCCAGCTAACGTGGTGATAGGGGTTCTGTGGATTGAAATCCAGTTGGGGGTCTTTTTGTTGTTGTGGGGGTGGTTGTTTTTTGTTTTGTTTTGTTTTTCCAGGCAATTAGCAGTGTAACTAAATTATACATGGGAGATTAGTGCCTAATACTTGTGCTGCCTCGGCTATCATTCATTTATTTGCTCCATGATCCTAAACTGCTTTTGGATTACCAAGTAGTTAGCAAGGTGTCTGGCACGTAGTAGGTGCCCAATAAATGTTTACTCAATATTGAACAAAGTACCAAGTGCCAATCCCAACTCTGGAAAGGGCTGCAGGGAGTCCCTGAAACCTGGCTCCAGGAGCAGCCTCCACCAGCTCACACCAGGAGGGAATCGTCAGGCTAAGCACAACCCCCTTAACCACTTGCTCTCCACGAACAAGTACTGAAGAGCTTCCTCAACTCTCCCTCCTCTCCAATACATCTCTCTTCAAAGGTGACATCAGCACCTAGTGGCACTTAGTCCTATATCCCTCCTCCTTCTCAAAGAAACCACCTACAACACATATCCAGGTCCTCCAGCCCGACCTCCCTTCCTACCCGCCATAAAAGCTTCAATAAGCGTGCTGGGAAATACCCCTACTGTGTTCACTAACCAGCCCCTCATCCCCAACCCACACCAGTTCAGGAATCTCTATTACGACCGTCTTTTCCTGTTGCGCCCACCCTTATCCCCACCCCCACCCTGACCTCGGGCTGGCCATTCCTTCCACCCCACCGCCCCAGCACTGCGGAGATGGGGGGCATCTCTGGTACGGCCTGACACCCTGACAGTTCCAGGAATGTAGAGCTGACGATAGTTACCAAGGGCGTAAAGAGGCACGCGGGGAGGATGAAGACCCCGGGAGGAACGAAGACCTCAGCCTCACAAGTGCTAGCCCAAAGGAGCAGAGTTGGCCCCCAAGCCCAGACGCGCTTTTGCTCTGACTCCTGGAGAGGATGTGGGGGCGCAGTCTACTCGGCTGCCCCCTCCCAGGAAGCCGATGGAGCTGAGGAAGAACTCTACGCCCTCCCTGCAAAACGGGCATCGACCCCCATCCTCATCCCCCAAGGGCACAGGGCACAGCAAAGGCGAGGGGCGACGAAACCCGCGCCCCGCAGAGACACATCCAGACCAGAAGAGGCTGTTTCCCAAGGCGCACTAACAGAGACTCCTCCTCAAACTGTGCAGGAGAGCTGGAGCTAGGGAAAGGGGAATCCTTTCCCGCGGAGTGGGCTGTGGGCGCTCACCTGCGTGGAATCGCGGAAGGCCCAGCGGTAGCAGGGCGCCGCCCCCGACCTCGGCAGCGCAAGGCGTCCTAGAGGCAAGCGCGCAAAGGTAACTGCAGCCTCCGCCGCCTAGTACCCGGCCTCTAGTACCCGCCCCGTTCCTCCGTGGATAGCCCGGACCCACCCACTAAGGGCGGGGCCTGGCCGCCTCTCCCAAGGCCACGCCCCCCACACCCGGGCGCTGCCTAGACCCGGTTCACACGTGACAAGGGCGCTGCTTTGATGCTGTGCGCCATCTTGGTTGGGCCTAAGAGGGCAGGGCCAGCATTTAATCTGGTTGGTGTTTAGGCCTCAGGACTGAGAATGCAAAGCACAGCCCACCCGCTTCTAACCCCTGAATCCACCTTCCCAAGTCTAACCTCTTCCCTAAATGGCCAGCCGTTTGTCACCTTTCACACCTCTTCTCTCCCACACATCTTTAAATGGAGAAACTGGAAACCCAGCTACTCTAATAGTATGTGCTGCAGTAAATTATGACTTGCTTTTAGGCATGTGACTGTCCTAGCACTGTTACTATAAAATGAAGTGTTGTCTATGATACATACATCCTATGAAAACACGCTCATATGCCAAAATTCTGATTTTAGCTAAACCGATTTTCCCTGCCCCCGTGGCTATTAATGTATCTTTCCCATCTGGTTTGTGAAGTTTCCTTACAGTGCCTACTCATATCCTTTACAAATACCCCATAAGCACTGTTATAAGTGTGAAGTACTGGTCGTGGGTGTGGGGTTTGTTTGGTTTTGGTTTTTTATTGGGGGTGGGAGGTTCGAGACAGGGTTATGTGCAGCCCTCTCACTCTGTAAACCGGTGTAGCCTGGTTGTCCTGGAACTCTCTGTAGACCAGGCTGACCCAAACTCAGATCCACCTGTCTGTACCTCCACCTCCCAAGTGCTGGTGTGAGCAACCAGGGCCCAGCAGCGAAGAACCCTTCTATACATGCAATGTGCAGTTACAGATCTATGCACATCCTACAACAGCAATGTCTGTAAAGGCTGTAGCTGGGATCAGTTAACAGCCTTTCATTCACTTTCTCCCAATATATTCAACATAGTCTTTGCATCTTTAGAGAAAGGCAAGAAAATGTAATTCTGATGGGGATTGGGAGAAGCTAAATTTGTATTCTTTTTTTGACCCTTTGAGCAAGAACATATATATATATAGATATATAACGTGTATATATCATACATATGTATATGTATATACATATATAGCATATTTGTATATATACAAATATGTATATACATATATAGCATATGTATATAAATATATACATATTTCAAGAAGCAAAAATTATTAGTTTTTAGACCTAGAGTCTACAAAGTTCCAATTGTCCTCCTGGTGGTCTAGTGCTTCCCAAAAGGCAATCCTTGAGACTCTTCAGATCCTGTAATTAACAAAACACGAACAATGCCAGAAAAGGCAACTCAGTCAATGCTGAGGAAGGTTGAAGCTATGGCAACTGTGAAAAACCACTTTACCAAGCGTTGGCAATGTGTTAAGAACACAGCAGAGGCAGTAACTTCAAAGGCAGAATATAGTAACTATGATCATACCATGGAGTTTGGCACAAGAACTCAGAAGTTGAGCCAGACAACAATTATTAAGCCACATTTATTTCACCCCTGAAGTAAACCTAAATGGGAGACACACCCACAAGGACAACGTCCCCCTGTCCAGGGCATCGTTTTTTTTCAAGGACTCCAGACTGTGCTTCTTTTTTTTCTGCTTCAAAGAGACAACTTTTGATTGCAGAGATCTGTAAAGGGCTCGTTGCCCTTGGCTTTGTTTGCTTTTGTTAAGTACCCAAATTCTGGTTGTCTTTTTTACTTACCCAGGCTCATTTTCTGTTCAACCAACATTAGTATTCCCCTCAGTGTGGGGTAAGGCTAGCTGTCAGAAGCAATATTAAACAGATGCTTCTTAAGAAAGTTCTCTAACTAGCATGGGTGGGGAGAGTGATAAAAAACAAAACACTAACTTAGCAGTTTAGCTCACAGTAGTTTTACCCCACAATAATTTTATGTTTAAAGAATATTGTCTTTGTCCTGTCTGGTGACTCACACCTGTAATCCCAACATTCCAAGCAGCTATTGTAAAACGATTAAGTTCAAGGCCAGCCTGGGCTACATAGAAAGACCCTGTCTCAAGAAGTCTCCTTTTTGTGGGGCAGGGAGACTGGACTGCTGTGCAAGGGGTTGAACTCAGAATTTTAAGTGTAAGAATATTGTCTTACTGCCTACCTCCTGCCACATCAAGGTGGGAAAAGGAAACAAGGTTCTCTTCTTAGCAAAAGAATAAACAAAAACCCACCCATGATCCTTTTCTCAGAGCATACCAATGACAGCAAGAAACTGACCAAAGGAGGATGTCAATGTTTCCATATGGACAAAAGACCAGGCTCCTGAAAGCACACAGGATGATTTTAAAACAAAAACAAAGGTTGCAAAGTACAGGACAGGGCA
>LOJH01001666.1:0-13817 GCA_001685095.1 Ellobius talpinus
CTTTATTAACCAATGAAAGTAACACATAGACAGATGACCCTCCTACACCACTGGTCTATGGAGCAAGTTCCAAGACAGCCTACATAGAGAAACTGTGTCTCAAAAAACAACCAATAAAGATTCTTTACGTTTAAGTTTTTGTTTTAGTTGTTCTAGTCTCGTGCTTCTCAACCTTCCTAATACTGTGACCCTTTGGTATAGTTCCTCATATTGTGGTGACCCCAAGCATTAACTTATTTTACTTCATTTCTGTAATTTTGCTACTATTATCAATTGTAATGTAAATATCTGTGTTTCCTGATGGTCTTAGGCAGCCCCTGTGAAAGGGTCATTTGACCCCCATAGAGGTCGTGACCCATAGTTTAAGAATCCTATTCTGTCACACTACTGTACAAGGACAGCATCATGTGATTGACTCTTATGTATAAATGTCTATATACACAAATTCACATGTTTTTATAGATAAAGTTTTATTTCCTTTCCAGATATGTGTTAAATGAATCCCAGAGTCGCCAAAATTCATCTTCATCACAGGGTTCTTCTTCAAACAGTGGGGGAGGTTCTGGAATCCCACAACCTCCCCCAGGAATGAGCTTTTATGCAGCTAAACGAGTTATTGGTGATAATCCATGGACGCCAGAACAGTTGGAACAGGTATCACACAGTTTGCTCATCATGGGAGTTGTTCTTGAACACTTGCCCCTATGAAGTTCATGGAAGCATGTGCAATGTATTTCCTGTATATTTAGGTTCTCTAAAAAATATGATTGAAAGGAGCAAATGATACAAAATGTTCTTTTCCTCTGCCAGTTTTTGTTAAAGTCCTAGGGAAAGGGAGGAGTGGGAAATGATCTTAATGTCTTTCAAACATTGCTCACATCTTTCAACTATTTTGCACAACCCATTTTTATATTGAGCAGATTTAGTTTTCTATCATTTCAATTTATAATTATAGGTCTTAATAATTACTTAGCTCCTTTGATGCAATTAAATTATAATTTATCTTTCATTATTCAGTTTTTAGGGCTGTCCATTTTGTGTAAAGTGAGGAACCTCTGTACTTCACAAGTGACAATGTGGGGAAAAGCATGACTCCCTTTTATATTTCTTCTTGGGGTTTTAAAAATTGGCATTAAGAATTTTATTCTGGATTTAAACAGGACACAGATGTTCTCTGAGCAGCTTTTAAAAATGACTGGTGCTCTACAGAGAAGGTGCCTCCCTGTGTCTGTCATCAGGCACCTCAGGGAAGAACAGAAATCAGTATGTAATTATTTTGGAATTCAAGAAACATGGGTTAGTCTTCCAATCCTTCCTTTATTTCTCCATAGCAGTCTCAATGATTTGATCCTTTTCTTTTTGGGATTGTAAGTGACTGTTGATCAAAAGTGTTCCCAGGAGAGGGAAAAAGAAGCAAGTGGGGCATTCTTGCCACTCAAAAATTTAAGAGTATTATGTTCAATGAGGGTTATAATCGATTAGATTTATTTCATGCTTGTACATCTTCTATTTTCCCTCCTTAAACCATAGGGTGAGGAAGGTAAATAGAATAGAAACCACTCTATTGAGTGTGACCTGTGGCAGGCTCTGTACTGGGTACTTTGAATACATTATGTCATTTAATCCTCACAGCAACTAATGAGGTAGCGAAATTGAGCTCCTTTTCAAAGAGACACTGAGGTTTTGGGATTCACCAGGGTCTCACTTCTATTACTAGACTGTTTACCTAGACTTCTCTGAGGCTTATAGCTATATATACATATATATATATATGAGAGTAATAGTTACTGTTCACTTAGAGTCTTAAGTTGGTCATTGCGAATTTGAAGGTCTTTGAAAGAGTTTTGTCTGTTTCATAACCTGGTGCTAAAATGGTTTAGCTTTAAAAATTAAAACTTCTTATTTTTGAATACCTTTTCTTCCAAATTAGTCAACTTTTATTTTTTCTAATTATAAAGGTAAAGGTTTAAGTAGTCAGAAATAGAACTGAAGGGTGCTTAGTTGACAAGAGTGCTTACTTAGAATGCATGAAATCGCAGTTGAATCCTGGCACTTCATAACCAAGATGTTACGGCAAGGAAGTTCAAGGTGTTCAAAATCATCCTTGGTTACATAGTTCATTTGAGACCTGGTCTCAAAAATAAAACAATAAATAAAAACAACAACACAAAAAGCCAAACAGAAACCCCACAGTACTGCTCAGTGATAGAGTGCCTAGCAGGCAGGCTTAGGGCCCTAAGTTCAATTCACAGCATCTCAAGGAAACTGTAACAAAAAAGTTAAAAACTACCTGTAGTTCTACCTCCCTAGTTAGCGATGTCTTGCTTTCTTCCCCCTCCCACTCCCCATGTTTGTGTGTATATATATGAACAGTTTTTATGTAATACATTTTTGTGTGTCACAATAGTTTTGTCTTTTTACTAAATTGTCTTTGGGGATTTAAAAAAATCTGTTCATTTGATGTATAAAATTTAATCATGTAATGTTTTTAACTTTTATTGATGAGAATCTGTCATTTTCAGTTTTTTTATACATTTTTGTCATATATTATGTATTTGACTTCTATAACCATCGCTTTGCAATCTATATTAATGATTTCTTCTCTTTACAAACTGTATCTCTTATAAGAAAGTTATGTTGAGCAGGGAGGAGAGGTAGGCCTCTGGTCATTTGCACTTTTTTATTGGCATTCTTTCTCATTCCATTTTTAAAAATTTCTTTCTCATTTAATAGTACATTTTATCATTCCTAATTTATATATCTGAGGACTATTGTGTAACTGGTTTTTAAATTGAAGATGTAGTTTTGCTTTTCAGGTATATTTGTCCAGGAATGATTCGTAGTGAAACTCACAGCTCTTTACATTTCAGAAAGTTCTTCTTAGACTCCCCATGGCATTTCATTGAGCTTGTTGGATTAAACACTACTTACTGTTGGATCAGAGCTGCACTTGGATTGAATAGAGTGGGTTTGAAGGCATATTCTCTGATTTTAGTATCTTAAGAAAGCAGAGGACAGTAATATATATCTTAGCAATAGAGGAAAGCTCTGGAATGTGAGATGTTCACATGTTTTTTTCTCACAAACATCTATAGAGCACGTTGTTCTTAATGTAGCAACCCTTTTTACCTGGAAGCTGTAGATGGAGACTTAAGTCTTCATCAGTCTAGGAAGGTTGTGTAACCTCAGTAAGGAGACTTTTATAATTGTTTTGTTGTCAGAGACTTGTCTCAGAAGCCTGCCGTCATCATTTCCTGTGTATTTTAATGTCTTAAGCCTTGCCTCAGTTTCTTCACCTAAAATGTCTATAATAATATCTACCTCATAAATTGTGAGGGTTAAATGAAATTATGAATAGTTATGATTTAGTACACTTGTCTAGTACGTTATAAATCTAAGGCGCTCCTACTGTTACATTGATCCATGGTTTATGACCATGTTGCTATGTTAAATGATACTTTCAGTGTGTGCTCTTGTTTCCCTGACCACTCTTTCTCCTTCCCTTCACTTATTTACAGTGCAAATTGGGCATAGTGAAATTTATAGAAGCTGAACAGGTGCCTGAACTGGAAGCTGTTCTCCACCTGGTGATTGCTTCTAGTGATACACGCCATAGTGTGGCCACAGCAGCAGACCTGGAATTGAAAAGCAAACAGAGGTAATTGCTTCCTTGTTAAATCTTTCATAATGGAAAGGTCAGAGTTCTTAAAGCTTTGCAGGGTTTTATGCAATGAGGTATTTGGCTTAGGAAACTGTGACACATACGTAGTTTGTAAGTTTTAAGTTTACCAAAAGAGCAAAATTTTGTGTCAGAGAAAAAAAGCTATTTGAAAGTGCATTTTAGAGCTGAAGTAGGTTAGGAATGCCATCATGAAAAATGAAACTTTTGGCTAGGCACATAAACTAAAAGTTAATGTTAAAAATATTTACTGTGAGAACTCCTTCAGCCAATAGTCTACTTGGGCGTGGTCTCTTGTACTATAAATATAGACGTAAAACTTGTATGGCCTCTCTTGCCTGCTGGATTCGGTTCTTGTTCCCTGCTCGTGTAGAGAACTGTGATCTGTGAGTCTACCTTAAAATAAAGAGCCCTTTATTATACTCAATTTTGAGCAAGTGTGGAACTACTTTATAGCGTCCATCTGCAAATATTAGACCCAAAAAGTAATTAGTTTTTAATTCTCTCTCTATCTCAATCTAGTTAAGTTTACTTTTAATAATGAATGTGTATGTATTGTGGTTACTATAATAGAAACCAGGTTTCTGGAAAGGTTTGCTGAGTAAAACTTAAGTTTACATTGAAAAGAGATACAAATAGCAAATAGACTTAGAGAAATAATCTGTATGAAATAAAAATCCATGGAAAATGAACAGTGAGCTACCAGTTTATACCTAGGGTTAAACACAGGCATATAGCTGTTGGTAAATCTATTTAAATTTCTGCAGAAGTGCTGTGTATTATGTCCTGTTTGAGCAGTGAATCATGAAAAGAAATTATACATAGTAAATCCGGGAATTTATTCTCTAATATCATTCTAAAGAAGAAAAGTATTTTTAGAAATGGTATAAATTTAGTCATATCATGGCCTATAGTTATTGAAAAATAAAAACAAATTGAATTTTACACAGTGGGCATAAAAAACTGTATAGACTATTGTGTTTCTTTCAGAATTGTAAAAATTATATAGCAGCATATAAAGTGTTCCTCAAGTAGTAGTAAAATAGAATACAAAATGATAAAATATTCTAATTATAAAATTTAAAATGATAAGTACAGAGACTGAAGAATAACTTAAAAATAATCTATTTGGTTAAAAAATAAAATCAAGCTTAAACAATAATGACTCATAATCTCAGCCTTGGGGACAGGAGCAAGCGAATCATATGTTCAAAGTTAACTTTTGATACTTAGTGAGCTCTTGTATATATATTTAAAATTCTTATCATGAGGTTTTAGTAATTGATTTATAAATTTTGAGATGGTCTTGTTATGTAGCTTAGGCTGTCTTTAGACTCCTGTCCCATACCTCTGCCTACTGAGGATTACAGGTCTATCGAAGGTTGATGAATACATTCAGTTTTGCTAAAGTAATATGTTACACAACAGAGAAACATGAAAAATGTCATAAAAAGTTTTATAAGTACTGTATAGTTTAACTTTGCTCCCTCCAAGAAGACCAGTGTAAGGAGGTATAGTAAAATAAGGAAATGAACTTGATTGGCCTTAGTTTGTTCTTCTGTTAAAATGTTTGATTGGATAATGGTGGTGGCTGTGAATAGCTTACAACTAAAGCATATAAGGTGGGATATAGCAGGGCTTCTTTAACTTTTTTTGTGATCCTTTTTCTTTGAGATTTTTCTTATGTGACTGTGGATATATAGTGTATGAAGAGATTTGAAAATCAGACATTTGCTGGTAATAAATCATAAACTTATTTTAAAATAATTTCTGCTATACATATAATTTTCCATTTATTTATGATGAAAGCATTTTTTCCTATTAATAAAATAGATGTGCTTGTTCATTTTTGAACAAACAATTAAATCTTGGCTGAATATTTGATACCTTAAGACAGATCATCTTTAACTTGCTTCAGGGTCTATTGCTTGTTTTTGATTTTACAATGGTTACTGCTAGGAACACTGCTTTTCCTAAATATTTAGTACAAAATGGCAGAAGTTAAAGGCGTTTAGAAATTACTGTACATTCTGTCCTAATCCTAAGCCAAAACCCATGCAGTGATTTTTTTATTAAAAGTTTAATTCAAGTCGCAACTTAGCAAGTTTTAATCAAATATTCTAACATGATAAAATTCAAAGATAGACTCATTTGATTTTGCATGCTGAGGACTGATGGTAGGAAAATAATAGAAGTTTTGTTTTCTGTATTCCAGCCACTTTCTATAAGAGATGGAATGTATAGTAAGAACAGGGAAATTTATAACACGCTGGTTTTTGATAGGAGGCAAGGGGTTTCAGTCAATGTTTGCTTGTGTTGTTTGACTGACACCATATGGGTGCAGTGCAAAACCTGCAAATTGAGTGGTCAGAGCAAAGGCTGCAGGGAAACTGCATGATGCAGCATGAGTAAGCACTGCCAGAAACACTGGCTTCATCACATTTGATTTTGAATGAATTTTTGGTTGTTCCATATTTAGAAACTTTACTGCTCAAAATTTGTTATGACCCATATTCAGTAATATGATTCCATGTGGAAGTCTTGACCACGTGTAAGGAGAGGGACATGGAGGAGGTGATAGTCATGATCTTATTTTTGCTCATGTCTTTTATTGATTGAATTTGAGAGCCAAGCTTATCCTTGCCACACTAGAATGAGAAAATTGGACTACATTTTTTCTAAGAATATTTCTGATATCCATTCAAGGGATTTAGTTTTGAAGTCTAAAAAATGTCTTCCTTCTCCATATTTTATTAAGTTTGAGCTGGCCTCTTTGGTAACCATATTGTAGATTCGATTGTTGGAAGTATAAATGTAATTCCTAGATACATTATTTTTTGTTTTTTGGATAAAAATGTTTATACTATGAAATTATATCAAGAGATCAAAATTCTGTTTGGAAAACACACAGGTAATCCCCATTTTGGAAAGAAAAATCTCAAAGTATATCTTCAAGTATTATTTCTGATAGCTGTACTGTCAGCCAGTTAGAGTCTGGAAAAAGATACGACAAAGTCAGTGGTTGTCATATTGCAAAAAACTAACATGGTTCATGGAAGAAAATTTGTTTTCTATATTTTCTGAACATTTTACAATGACTACATGAAAAAGTAAACCTTAAAAAAGATGAGTACAGCAAAATAAAGGAACAGTGAAAAATTTCCTCACTGGTCAAGCACAACTAGGCATTCAGTTTGCTTTCCTAAACCATTTCTTTGTTTTGTTGAAAATTTCAAAACCTGAAGTTTCATAAAAGGGAAATAGTGGTAGAAGTTGATTAATTAGCATCAAGTAGCTGAGAAGAGAACATTTAAATATAGAGTGCCTTTGAGAACGGTGTGATTGTGGATAGACAAAGAAGAGGCCGATTGATAAGGTATAATGGAAAAATTGGATGAATACCACAGTTGAGCAGCATAGCAAATTGTTTTTACAGAAATACTGCATAAGTTGAAAGAACTGTGTTGAAAGTGAGAGAAGAGATAGCATGGGAGAAGAACTTCAGCCGTCCAATTCAAGATTTTATTATTAGGTTTATAAAATGAGTGACTGAGTCCTGCTGTGGTGGTAGTGGTGGGACAGATACTTTTTATCCAGTCACTGTATCCCAACTCAGCTTTTTTTCTATAGCCCAGCTAGGAATGAATCTCTGACAAATGGCATTGTGACTTCTCGTTTTAGATATTGAAGCTATTAGAGTAGATAAGGAATTGCATGATGTCAGGAATCAAGTAACAATATTGGAGAAAGACAGTATGTTGCAAGTTTCCAAGGGTGTGATTTTTTGGAGCATAAAACTATTTTTGTTGTTGAACATTTTTAAGTCATGAATGATTAAACAGAAGCATCAACTCCTGGCCCAGAGCTTTTAGTACAAGTATGGTATATGTCTGCTCTGCTGAGCTGCTCCATAGTGCTGGCCCTGACCCAGTAGTTAGGCCATTGACTGCGATAATCTGATGAATCAAAGTGGAAGAACTGGAATGAGTGATTTGTAGTCTTTCAAATTAACTTCATTTTTACTTTCTCTAGACCAGTTGTCTTTTCTATCTGTGTATTTCTGGCATCTTTCTCTGATGACAAATATTAGAGTTATTTTTTTAATCATTGAAATGGGGACAAAAATAATTTTAACTCTGTTGAAACCTCCCATAGTTTAATTGACTGGAATAACCCGGCCATCATTAATAAGATGTACAAAGTATACCTTGGGGACATACCACTGAAGACAAAAGAGGTAAGTTGCTTTGGTTTAGTTGCACATCAGCATAACAAACATTGTGCTGACATCAACTGTTATTTTTCCCTACTTAGTTTGTAAGCTAAATTCATGTTTTATAAAATACTAGTTTTAAGCCATGTTTGTGTATGTGAATTAAACTCCCAAAAGGTAAGTTTAATAGTTCTGGTGTTTTCCATGTTGATGTATAAATAATAATGATACATTATGTAGATGAGGGATTCACAAACTTTTTTTTGCAGTTATTTTGGGCTCTGTAGACATTATAGCCTCTGAGGCTGTAACTACTCAAATTCTGAAACATGAAAAGAAGCAATAGGTAGTAGATAACTGAATAGACATGGTTGTGTTTCAATAAAATTATGAATTTCGATATTTTCATATCATAATTTTCATTTATTACAAAATGTTATTTCTTTTTTCCGTTTAAAGGTATAAAAGCAATTTTTAAAAACTCACAATTCATGTTAAATAAATGGTGAGCCATGTGTGGTCTACAGGCTGTAGTTCGCTAGTTCCTGATTATAATCTAGAACAAAAGGTGATTTCTGCAGCCTCAAAGTATCATCATTGCTTAATAAGTTCTTCACTGTGTCAAAGTATTCCAAATCCCAGTCCAAACACAGTGTGATTTGTGTGTTTGGTTGCTTTCTTTTAAGGTCATAAATATTAATTAGTAGTTAGATTAAATTGAGTGGTATCTCAGAAAGAACAGCGAGATTCCTGGATTGTAGTTCCTAATGTGTGCATGAAAAAGAATTTGTGTTAAGAAGAGAGATTTGGCTAATCACTCAACTCTGCTTCATGTTCTTTGTGTAAAAATGAAAGAATTGGATATATTATTGGTTTTCAGATTATAGTCTGTTGACCCCTTTGGAATAACAAATAACTTTTCAGGGAATCTGTAAAGGCAAGAAATTATTTGCCATTTTTAAAAGTTGATATTTGCATTGATGGCATGAGAGTAATAATGGATATATATTGTGTGGGATCATACCACATATTAAGGCAAAGCTATGTCACATACTTATGGAAGGAGAGGGGAAGATGAAGAAACAAAGGGAGAAGGAGGGAGAGTGAGAATGAGAAAGAAGAGAGAGAAGGCAGAATGATTGTTTTATCTTAATATCCTGATGAAACATTAGAAATTATTTTACTTGAAGATTAGGTAAGTAAGCCGTGGTTATTGTGATTGGTATTTTGGCAGACCTTTTCTCTCGAAAGAAAAAGATAAAATACATCAAAAATAATTGAAGTGGTCTTTTTTTTTCTTTTGGAATACCAAAAGTTAAACTTTCAAGGAAAAACTAAAATTGTGGAAAATTTAAATATTGACCCAGTAACTTAGCAATACATTTCCCTAAAGAGTTAATGTTCAAAGGAATACTTTAAAAAAATATGTGTTGGGGCTGTTTTATATTGTAATATTTGCTTAATGCAGTAAGATAGTATTTTCCAGATGACTAGTGATGTTACAAAAACATACAACCTAAGGACCCCATCCAAATTGTAAGATAGACTGGAATTCTATTTAAAAGCATCTGCAGGAGCTCAACAACTTGTCTTAAACTCCAAATTATAACTAAGCTTTAGGAAACCATTATTTAGTAAGTTTTGCTATAGAGTCAAAGATCTACAATGACTTAACAGTTACTTAAAAGGGGGCAGAAATCATCCCTATTTTCTGATCATGTGTCTGCAAATTGGATTTTATCACATCAAGCAAAATAGCTATCACAGCAAATTCAGTTCAGAGTATGGAAATACCTAGCTCTTCCCTAATAAGATGGATGCTGAAGATAACTTCCAAAAACTATAAAGTGATGGTGTTCCTCAGTTTCAAAAAAAAAACAACCAGTCTGTCTTTTAAAAGGAAAATGTTATTTATTTAAATATTAACTTATTGATGTTTCAGATTTCCCAGTTTTAGTATTTAATGTAACAGTTGGTAGTTGGTGATACTGATAAAATTAAGAGCTTTTGGAATCTTTAGTAAACAAAGCAATTATTTATTTATTTATATGTTTGAATGTTTTGTTGTATGCATGTATGTTTGATTACTATGTGTGTGTCTGCTTCCCACAGAGGCTAGAAGGTGGCCCTGGATCCCTTGAAACTGGAGTTAATAGATGGTTTTGAGCCACAGTGTGGGTGTTGGGAATCAAACCCAGGTCCTCTGCAAGAACAAGAAGTGCTTTTAACTGCTATGCCTTCCCTCCAGCACCCAGGAATCTTCCAGTAATTTTAAAGAGTAAAAAGCTACAGATAATTTTAAAATGCCTTATGATCAAACATGTTTTTCCACAGGGAGCAGTTCTAAAGCCAGAACTGAAAAGAGACCCGGTCAGTACCAGAGTGAAGTTAAAGATTGTCCCTCACCTCCTCCGTTCTAGACAAGCTGTTGAAACATTCCCAGCTAACATTCAGGTAATCTGTGTTGTCCAAAGAGGAAATATTATTTGAACATATAGCTTTATTTAGAGAAAAAAAATGGTATTGATGAATATTCATGAAATAGACTCATATAAAACAAGACTAATAGTTTTATTTCTAACTTAAGTGTATCTATAAATTATTTTGTAAAATTATATTACAATATATATTGCTTATAGTTTCCATTCACTTTAAGAATCTGGTGGTACCTCCATCTAGAATAGTTTTTGTGATCATAAGAAACTAAAACTTTGTGTGTGTGTGTGTGTTTGTGTGTGTGTGTGTGTCTGTATCTTTTCTCTAAAAATATTACCATCATAGTTATATAAGTGAAAAATCAGGCAGTGGACAGTTTTGACTTTGTCTTTTCAAAGTCCTTTATCTTTCTTCTGTGCTTAAAGATGATATTAACTCACACTGTTGCTTTTTGATTTAGTGACTATAGAAGTCTTCTCCCCTGTCTCCTGGCTTGTCATCTGACCCACATTCAATCTGTCTTCTGTATTGACACCAAACTTTCTTTGTGGTGGGAAATTATTGAACTGTGTTGATGAAGGGCATTAGATCCTTTTTTATTTTTTATCTTTTTAAGTTATGACTGCCTCATCCCTCAAGGCAAATATTTGGGAAATTGTCTTAGGGTTTCTGTTGCTGTGAAGAGACACCATACTCATGGCAACTTTTATAAAGAAAAACATTTAATTGGGGCTGGCTTACAGTTTCTGAGGTTTAGTTCATTGTCATCATGACAGGTGGCATGCAAGCAGACATGGTGCTGGAGGAAGGAGCTGAGAGTTCTACATATTGATTTGCAGACAACAGGAAGTGAACTGTGTTTCACATTGGGCGTAGCTTAAGCTTAGACCTTAAAACCTGTCCCTTTCCCCATAGTGACACACTTCCAACAAGGCCACACCTCCTTGTAGGGCTAGTCCCCAGTCAGCACCAGGGTAAATAAGAAAATCCATGAAGCTGGCATGAACTAAACTTCTTAGGAAATATCTTTTTCTCTTTCTTTGGGTTAGACTTTTCTATCTGAAGGGGAAAAAATAAGAAAATACAGACACTTTCTGATGGTAACTTTCTCTTGTACTTCATCATGAAAAAAAATCCATTCTGAAAAATCTCTCTTGCTCCTCTACACAGCTTCTTAATTAGCTCTACATCTCTCCTCCTAATGCTCTATTCAGCAGCTTCTCCCTAATTAACTCTACATCCTTCTCCTTGCTCTCTCCTCTCTCTGCCACCCCCCCCCGCTACTGCCCTCACAAACAAACTCTGGACAATTATGAGTTACATTTTCAAGGCCTGACCTATTCTCACAATACATGAAAACTAATGCATTTTCTCTCAGGCTAGGAATATTGCATTGACCCTTGCACATAGTTCTTTCCCAGACAGAAAATGACATTGGAAATCAAAATTTAACAATAACAATTAGCTGGACCTTGAGTGGTAGGGACTACACGCAGACTAAAGTTGCTTCATCTTCTGACCTTCAATTAGTAAAACAACACCTTGGAAAGCGAGCTCGTTTATATGTCTCTAGGGGAAACCAGATATTTGTCTCCAGGGACAACCAGACTGCTTTGAATTTGTTCTGCAGACTAAAGTTAGCTGTTTGTGTCAAAGGCTGTCTTTGTGACTGAGAATCCTATGTCATAAAATACCCTACTTTTATTTCTATTCATCAGAGTTATACAGGATCATCTTCCTGACCATCCAAAGCTATATGTATGCTTAGTAAGTATAAAACACACTACCAAAGGGCTGTGTAAAGAACCCCACAGCTGAGGTATACTAGTGGCTGAGATATATTATTTCTTCTGTGTTTAAAATTGTGATCAGATGTACTTGGAATTTGCCATCTTAATTGTTTTAATATGCAGATCACTTTTTTAAAAAGTTCCCATTGTTAGAATTCTTTTCATATTACAAAACTGAAACTCTGTTCATTGTCATTTTTCTTTTATGTCCTGCCAATCATTATTCTGGTTTTCATCTCTATGAATTTGATTTTTCTAGGTACTTCTTCTAAGTGAAATTATATAGTCTTTGTTTTTTTAGTGACTAGCTTATTTTACTAAGTACCATATCATTGAGGTCTATTTGCTTTAGCATGTGTCAGGATTTCGTTCTTTTCTAAGATTAGATGTCTCATTCTTCTGTTTGGATCCTTGGCATATTTCACATTTTAGCTTTCATGAATAATATAGACAGTTTCTCTGTGTTCTGGGAGCCGCTCCCAAATAACCACATTGGAACTTATTATTAATTATTAATCCTTGGCCAATAGCTCAGGCTTGTTATTAGCTAATTCTTACATTTTAAATTAACTTGTATTTCTTATCTATGCTCTTCCACATGACTTGATATCTTTTCTCAGAATAACAAGTTCATCTCCTCCTCACATTTCCTCATGAATCTTAGACTCTTTCTCTTCATGCTCTCTTTTTATCTGCACGTCCCACCTAACCTCTACCTGTTTATCTATTGGCCAGTCAGCTTCTTTATTAACCCAATCACAGTGACATATATTCACACAGGGTAAAGTAATATTCCATATTTTCCCCTTTTTGTTTAATTAAAAACCAAGGTTTGAACATTAACATAGTACAATAATATACAACAAAACAGTTATCAAGTAAGAATTACAGTTATATTTGTATTTAACAAAATAGAGAAAATATTCCATCAGTTGTCTTTTCCTGAAGAGTTTAGAGCTTTGTACCTAATTTGCTTTCTACCATGATTAGGGAGAATTACAACTGTAATTAACTGTCTAGTTTTCAACCCCATCGAAGCCCTGAGAAGGATATATTACCTGAGTAAACAGAAGTGCAGAGCAAGCAATTTCCAAAATTAAGAGATAACAGAAAAAGCTGACTGCCTGGACAGTCACTCAAAGTTCTTCTGTGACGTTGAACATCCAACTTCAGCCTACAGTCCTATAATATCTGACAGACATTTTTGAAAAGCAGGGATTTTGAAGGACTCCCCTACCTTATCTTGGCGAAGTTTGGCAATCATTTTTTACTTTTCATACTGCTGGTCTAGTTTGGACAGTATACTGTCAGCAATTGAGGCAAGGGCAGTTTCTTCACCCAAATGGCTAGCTTTTGCTATAAAGCTCAATAAAGAGTTTCTTTGATGCCCATTATCCTCTTTTGAAGTAGATTGGTGCTGTTGGGAAAAGGTGTGTCTCACTGTCATGAAAAACCTTAGGTTATTAAACATATTAAATGCTGTATTTAGGTCTTTGAAGTGTTTGGAAACCATCTGTCTCTATAAATATATCTCTGTATGACCTTGAAGACATACTTAGCATGATTATAAGTTTGACTGTTATAGATGACTAGCTATTAATCTGTACTTCTTAATACATAACTTTTTTTTGAGACAGGGTTTCTTTGTAGCTTTAGAGCCTGTCCTGGAACTCACTCTGTAGACCAGGCTGGCCTTGAA
>LOJH01001666.1:16611-47204 GCA_001685095.1 Ellobius talpinus
CATGACTACAAGCTTGACTATTATAGATGACTCTACCTATATTTCTTAATTATAAATGAGCTGTACAAACACAACACCTTAATTAAGAGCAGAAATACACAAATAACAAAATTGACCTTAAATTTGTATCACTTGTGCAAGATCCATACCAATGCCAATCTCTATAGCATATCCCCCTTTAAATGTAAGGAAATATTTATAAACAATATTTGGGAATATGGGTGTATTTCTGTCCAAACTCTTCTTGCTGTTTACTGGGCAAAGTAATTTCTTGAGGGGTGTTCAAGGCAACCTTTCAGGGGGTCTTGTTCCATAAAACCACATCAGTCTAGAAGCAATCCACAGGTTCTCATCCTCTGTGGAAACAAGAAAAGAACCTCTTTTCCAAAGTAACATATCCTTAGACCCAAATTTGGAAGCCATGATATCTTTATAATATACATGCGGTTTAGCTTAGCGGCCCATACAATGAAATGTCTCTCTGTACCTAGCTCATTCACAGTCAAAAAATTTCAAAGATAACACAATAATATACGTAATTCAGACTCTCTGTGAATTTTCCATTTTTATGTGGCTTATTTTTACTCTATTCCTTTTTAATATTTATTATTTTTACTCCTTTAATCTATGACTATCTGTACTCTGTCTCTTTAAAGATTTTGTTTTAAAAAAACATTTGCTTCTTTTTATAACTCTACATTTTTTTCTTCTCTCTCTCAAGCCTACGTACATTTATCCAACACTGTGACCCATTTAGAGGTCTTTTATGTATGAATCTGTCCTACTGTTTATCTGTAATTTCTGTCTAGGAGAGCTTCTTAAAATGCTAAGTGCTTCTTAAAATTTTAAGCTGCGTAATTGCTAGGGGTAATATGGCACTGCCTGCTTGCCCTGCTCAGTCCAGCATGGTGAGCTGCTTGCAACCTCTGAGAGCTGCCATGCACACCACTCCACTTATAGGCACACAGTTGGTCCATGTTGCCACCAAGCAAGCTGTAGCACGTTGCTTACAAACCCCATCCAAATGCCCACTCTCCTGAAAGAGCCAGAGGTCGCCCTGGCAGCACAGCCCAGAAAGCTGGCATTTTAAAATGGCATGGCTTTTTTCCCCTGCTACAGCTGAGTCAGGAAAACCTCTCTTAAAGGAGCTGTGGCACGCTGCTAGCAAATAGCAAGAAGCTGTGTTAAACTCTGTATTTTTGTGTCTAGAATTAAGCTCTCTCAGGTTTTTAAGTGGATTTTAGTTTTCCACGTTGGTTCCAATTGTGCTTGACATTTGGGCGCCATTTGCAGGCAGAGTTTCCTCAGTCTGCTCCCAGTATGTTCTCATGGTTTTCAATACTAGAAGGCAATTCAAGCCCTGGTGTATTCCATATACAGTGTTCTGTGTATTGTTGAGGAAACAGGAAAGAGGTTAAGAGTGGTGGGCTTTTATAAGCCTTTTTCAGGGGTCAGAGTAGAACAATATCACCATTTACACCCACCAGCCTATCATTCAGGCACTTTGGGATTTTACCCAGCTCTGGAAAGAATCATGGTGTTTGGACCACTCACCTTAATTCTTCTTTGCTGTGCCTGTGACCACTAGTTCTGTCAAGCTGTCATGGTCTGAGCCTATAACCTGCTAAGATAGGTATAATACTGAGGGAAGAACATTCTCCATGTTGCTGTAGTCTTCCTGTTGCTTAGGTGGACTGGTGGCCAATGACTGCTGCAGCCAGCCACAGGTGATACGGGCTGGATTAGAATTCTGGTCGATTGGGACCTTGTATCATTTTAGCACTAGGGTTGTCCCAGAGCCTGTCAGCTGACAAATTCTGGTGTTGATTGCTTTGTTCCATACAGCAAATGAAGTCTTTTTATATTATGCTGCCTGATTTTGGGTAATTATTCATGACAGAATTCCCTTGCTACTGTTGTACTTAAGTCACACAGCTACAGGGAGTCACACGGTCTTGGGAAGCTGTGATGTATACCTGAGGCTCACTTCTAAATATCTATGATGTGAGTCAAAACTGGGTCTACCTTAGGCTCCGTCAGGCCTGATATTGGGGCAGATATAATGACTCCAGATCAGGAGTAGCTGCACCTTATGTGAGCTCTGTCTTGTGTACAGGGCTCTTTATTTCTATCACCATGGGCACAGCACTGAGCTCCAAGATGACTTAAGCTAGCTTTGGGGCTCTGGATGGAATTCTGTTTCCGGTTCTGCAACTGGAGTTTGCAGGGGTGATGAAGATAGTTTTCAGTTGTAGTTCCAGTGGCTCTGTCTGCCGATGTTGACTTAATAGTGCTATTAGTTCTGGAGCTCTTCTAGTTGTGGGCTCATTAGTGGATTTCAAGAATAACGCCTGGATGACTTAATTCCTTGTCTTCCCCGAAGCAGGAAATCTTTCTAAACTCCACATTTTCCTGTTTCCAGTTGGAAGATGAGGCTAAGAAGTACTCGTCTCCTGCCTTCTTCAGTGCTCCTTCTTCTACTTTATTGTTGTCTTTGACATCCATCTTTGTTATCTTCGTCTTCTTAGTATTCCTTCCCTTCTGTCTTCTTCGAATGGGCTCTTACCTTGTTTCCTTAGTTCTTCTGAGGGCAATTTTGTGTGTCTATAAGGTGATTTCTGGGCAATCTTAACTCAGAGGCTGTCTTCCTCTGCTTTCTTCATAGATTACTTTTAGAATGTTAATTTTCTTTTTATTTCTGGTTGGATGTTTTTATCATTTAAAGATGAGGAACTTTATAAATCGTCATAAATTGAAATAACCATGAATTTTTCCTTCTCTAGTCTATTGACATGGATTATTGTAGCAAAGCAAATATTCTGTCCCTGAAACTTCATTATCTTCAAGGGCTAAATCTTTACATTAAGAAAAATATTATGTGTATATATGATATGTAGGAAGGTATATGTACTATATTATGTGTGGGGGCATCAGAGAGCACCTCAGTAGGATCTGTTTTGTGCTTCTACCTTTATGTGGGTTCCTGGGATTGAACTCAGGTTGCTAGGCTTGCATGGCAATTGCCTTTACCTGCTGAGCCTTCACCAGTCTTATTTGTTCATTGTATATAATAATTCTGATGTGAAGTTAGCTTTAGCTTACTACTTAATTGGGTATGCAGTATTTATCTTTTGTTTTGATCATAAAAAGATACTGATATGTAGCTTTCTTGTAGTATTTTTTCATCTTAAATTAAGTATTTTTCCTGTTTTTTTTTAAAGTATTTAAATTTTTTTTAATCTTTTTATTTTATCTGGGCTTGTTTTTATCATTTAAAGATGAGGAATTTTGCAAATCTTCATAAACTGAAATAACCATGAATTTTTCCTTCTCTATTCTATTGCTATGAGGGAGGTGTTATTGCAATTTGTTTAAAACAAAAAGAAGAAAAGGAAAACATTGGACCAGTAAGATGGCTCAGCAGGTAAAGGTGCTTGCTGCCACACCTGAGAACCAGAATTTAATCCCTGGAACCCACATGGTAGAATAGAGACCTGACTGACTGCAGTGATTTGTTCTTTGACCTCCAATAATGTGCTTTTCTGTCTGTTAGCACATGGGATTTTATCTCTTAGCCCTGGCTTGATTTCTTTTGGAAAATTAAATGAAGATATATTATACAAGTAATCCTAGCTGAGTATGCATTCTGAAACTGAATAAATTTTATAAATTTCTAGTTTACATTTTATTATTGTTTATATATATACACACACAAATAATGTAGCTTTTAAAATTGGTCAGCTATTGGTTTTTTTCAATTTTATTTATTTTTGTTGTTTTGGTTTTTTGAGATAGTGTTTCTCTATGTACCCCTTGCTGTCCTGGAACTCACTCTAGTCCAGGCTGGCCTCAAACTCACAGAGATCCACCAGCCTCTGCCTCCAGAGTGCTGGGATTGTAGGTGTGCTCCACAAAGCCTGGCCAGCTTCTTTCTGTTTGTCAATATAAAAGTTGTATTAATTTTGAAGAGCATGGTATAGTGCTGAGGTCTGTTGTTGAATCTTGACTACTATTTTAAAATGCCAGATTGGTTAATTTGTTTTTTGGTGTTTTTGTTAATTGGTTTTTGATTTTGTTTATTTTATATAGGTGGTGTATGATGGACTCTTTGGTACAAATACAAATTCAAAGTTAAGAACATTGTCCCTGCAATTTGTACATCACATTTGTATAACGTAAGTTTTATTTTTTAACTAATTAACTATTCATTTTTTTTAGAGTAACCATGTTTCAGGTATTTTTATTTCTTCTTTCCTAAAAAGCACTCATAATTATCTTAGAAAGATTCTATTGTTTAAGATTTTAAAATTATACTTACATGGGTGTGTCTGTGTGGGTCTGTTCATGTGTGTGATGGCTCTTGCAGAGTACAGAAGAAATCTGAATCCTCTGGAGCTGGACTTGCATGTAGTTTGCTAGTTGTCCAGTATAGGTATTGAGAACTAAACTAGAGTTCACCGTAAGAGCAGTGCCAGCTTTTGCTGCTGAGTCACTTCTCTAGAAAGTCTCAGGCTTTATTTATATATTGCTTAGCTGCTTTTGTTGCTAATTTTTAAAAGAGATCATCTGAAAGGATATTTTGGTTTTCATTTTTGTTTTTAAAGCTGCCCAGAAATCAAGATTAAGCCTCTAGGCCCTATGCTTTTGAATGGTCTCACTAAGTTGATAAATGAATATAAAGAGGTAAGTGACTTGTCTTTTAAAGTTTTAACATTATAAGAAGAGGAAGGGAGGGAGAATGGGTGGACACTCCCCACACACAAATAAAAAAAACAAAAAAATATGTTTTAAATAAATTAATGATTTTGGCAAAAGGATTTACTGTTTATTGTATTTTTTGTTTTCTTTTTTCTTTTTTTTTAATTTTAAGGACCCTAAATTGCTGTCAATGGCATATTCAGCTGTTGGAAAACTCTCCAGGTGAGTAATATCTTTTTTTTGTTTTTCTTTTTTCTTTTTTTTCTGTGAGAGATATCTGTTGAAAATTGAGAAAAATTTATCTGACATTACAGTGGATGGAGAATTATTTAGAATTATTTAGAAATTATTATTTAGAATTATTATGATTCTGACAGGAAATGTATTTTATGACAATAGGCTGTTTAGAAATGCCTTCTTTTTAGAAAAGATTTAAGTTTGCCTTTGAAAACACATTACCATACTGAATTTAGTCTTGAAATTTGGTTTTAAACTGAATTGTGTCAAAATAGGTTATCATTATGGTTGCATAATGAATTACCTTATAGACTTTAGGTTAACCTTTAGTGTTTTTGTTGTTTCTTATTACTAAACCTCACAGTCTCATCTGATATTATGAGTATGAATGATCCTGTTTTCAAAGATTTGTTTCCCTCTGTTCAATATGATTTCCTCATTTCAATTTCTTCTGGTATCATCCTCCTTCATTTTAAACTGGAGGGAAAAAAAAAAGATGAAATTTATTCCNTGGTACCCGTGTGTTACTTTGGCTCCAGCAGACATAGGCTGTGTATCGCTCTCCTTTGATGTGAAGGGAAGGAAACTTCAGGGTTCAGAAGAAAGTGACCCTAGACTCACAAGCACAGAGTTGTCTCAAACTCTGTCCCTTTATATATTTGCATGAAGTAACAAAGCCTCTTACTATTGTAGATTTTCCTTTAAATTACAATTTAATATCTCTTCCTTCATGCTAAAGTCTGGAATGTAAACTGATTGCATGGAATGTTATAGAAGGAATACCTGGAAATAGAAATATAAATAATATAAATATAAATATATGTTGACAGAGGATTATTTATATAATTGAAAAATTAAATAATCACTTTAAAAAATATGTGGCTCCTGAATAAAGTAACCTGATGATACTGACGTTGTACTTAGTGTTGTGAAAGTGTGTGCTGAGGAATATTTGGATACAGTTTCGTTTTCTACCCCTTTCATCTCATGAAAATTTATGATAATGATATTCTTACATTCTCTTATAGTCGAATGCCCCATTTATTCACTAAGGATATAGCTCTTGTGCAACAGCTTTTTGAAGCCCTGTGTAAGGTAGGGAAACATATTGTTAAGTTTACACTTCTGCATGGATACTTTCCTGGATGTCTACTTGGGAGGGAAACACCATTTTTCTGTCTTTACAGGAAGAACCTGAGACTCGACTTGCCATTCAGGAAGCCTTATCTATGATGGTTGGAGCGTATAGTACCTTAGAAGGAGCACAGAGAACTTTAATGGAGGCACTTGTAGCTTCATATTTAATAAAGGTAGGCCCAGCTATGTAAATGACAATGGCTAATAGTATATACATTTTTTTATATTAAACTTTTAAAAGTTGATAAGTATAAATTGTACATACTTAATGGGTATAATGTTTCAGTAAGTGTGTACAGTTACATATAAATAAAAATCCTCTTTTCTAGCTTTTTTTTTGAAATACGCAGTATTTTAGTATCTGTAGTTATTCTTCTACATATTAGGACACCAGAACTTTTTTTTTTTGTATCTAACTCATTTGGTACCTGTAGACCTACCTCTCCTCTTTATCTGTATCTGGTCTATTCTCAACTTCCATGAGATCACCTTTTTTAGAAAGGTGTCTTAGAAAGAAAAACTACACAGGAGTCTAAGAGTTACATTGTGAGAATGTGTGACATTTGTCTTTCTGTGCCTATTTAACTTGTCTTCTAGTCTCACCCATATTGTTGCATATGATATTACTTTTTAAATTATTATTTTGTAATTCTCACATATTTCACTTACGCTTTTGGCTGGAGGAATATGTTGGGGGAAGGTACATAGAAGTAAGCTTTTAGCAACAGTGAATTTTCAAACTGGCCAATTTCATAAGTTATTAATCTAAATTAAGGAAATATAATTGCATATTTCAGTTTCTGCCCTCAAGTCATTGTTAACGTCATAACAAACCTGAGAAAGTGGTATTTTTGTTTCAAATTTATAGTAAGTAAGGTCATATTCTATCCTTTGACAAACATCTGAATTTCACTTTGTGAGTAAGAGTTTGAAAGTTGGCAAAGATAATGATGGAGGCCTCACAATGGCCTTGGCTTCAAGTTTGGACAGAAGTTTGTATGTAAAGAGAGATTCTCTTAGCTAGGATCTTTGGTCTATTTGCAGGATCCTTTTAGACCATAGAAGTGCGTATTAGGTAATGTCAAAGACGTCTAAGTAGCATGATCTTAAATAGGGCTAATGGTATAAGTTCAGTGGTGGAGCTTGTACATAATGTGTGAGGTCCCCCCATAAGGGAGCTCTTGAACAAATGATTTATCTTGATTCATATTGTTTTGGACATGTGTTTATTGATATATCAAATTTATATACAATTAGGTTGACTTAGGACTGGATTGAGATGCTGATAATTATGACTATTTTTGTTTGTTTGTTTGTTCAATAGCCTGAAGTTCAAGTTCGGCAAGTTGCAGTGAAATTTGCTAGCACGGTGTTTCCCTCAGATCATATACCTTCCAGATACTTGCTCCTACTGGCTGCAGGAGACCCGTAAGTTTAGAAATGTCAAATTGAATTTGGGTTAATTAAGTATATTTTAAAATTACTAAGATTTATGTCGGTTGCAAAGTTGGCTGATGAAATTTAGTAGTTTATTATGGAGTTAAAAGTATATACCTTCAGGTGATCCATAGTCATATAGCTATATATTTTTATGTTGAATTAGCATGTATGTCTAAAATATATGACACATAGATAGTATAGATAGAAAAATTATTGTGAAATACTCCAATGCAAATAAAGCAAACCTCATAATTGTATAAATAATATAATTATACTTAGATATATAATTGTATAGAGAGGTCCTCTAAAGGAGAAAAAAGGATTAATGTCTTTGATTGCTTAATATACCTATTTTGGTATTTCATTTTGTTGATAGAATATCTTTTGTATCTAATATGTTAAGATTTTAAAATGAGGTTTGTATGTATATGTGTGTGTGTGTGAATTACGTTACTGCTATTCTAAAGTGTACTTTTTCATGTGACTAATGGTGCTATCTACTGCACTAATGAGACACCTCTTTTTCATCATTTAAGTATTTCTGAAATTGATAAACGATCTTAAGCCATTATGTAAATATAATAAAATATATGTGTGTCTATTCTAAGAACTCTTATCAAACCTATTACCTGTTTTATAGTCTCTGACATCTGAACATGTATGCTCTATATCTGCCATATTATGTGATTATTATATCTATTTTTCTCTTAAATAAGATTATCTTATTTTAAAGTCTAAAATAAGCTTCCTTTTATTATTTGAATAGCCTTCCCATAAACTATGTGGTCAGTTTAAAAAAAATATGGGAAGTTACTTGATAACTGTTTGAGAATTTTAATTGTTTCTGTTAGATATGCCTCTGATGTCTCCCTTCAGTATGAATTTTATGTATTTTAAGTGAGTTCACTGAAGACAGGTTCTGACTTTTGTTTTTTGATCTTTATTTCCTTCTTAATCATTTGCATTTCAGTTTGGCTCCAGTGGTGGTTTTGATTGTTAGTCTTGTTTTTGTTGACACCCCCCCCAGTTTTCTAGCTGCATGCCAGATATCCTAGTATCTGTGAGGTAAGGTAGCAATTGGTGTTAGAACAAGATTTCAGTCTAGGAATTTAGACAAACCTTAACCAGTATTTTTATTTATACCACAAAAACCAAAACATGACTAATTTAGTATTTTATTTACTTTTTAGTTTAATAAAAATTGTTCTGTTCAAGCAAGAAATCCTCTAGCTTTGCCTGCTTGTTCCTTCCTGCCACTCTGTAAGGTACTCTTAGGAATTCAGCACCCGTTCAGAGGCAGTTGAGGAGTTTTGAGAAGACTTTTGTGATATAGAAGCAAAGTAAAGCTGTGAGGTCATTTTTTAGGTGTTGTGAAATAGATTAGTTTTTTTTTGTTAGTTTGTTTTTTGATTTTATTTTTCGAGGCATGGTTTCTCTAGCTTTGAAGTCTGTCCTAGAACTTGCTCTGTAGACTCACAGAGATAGACCTGTCTGCCTCCCTGCTGCTGGGATTAAAGATGGGTGCTACCACCTCCAAGCTAGGTTAGGTTTTATAGTTGTACGTGTTAATGCCATTCAGGTGCCAGCTTTTGTAGAATTGTAGACAAACTGCTAAGAAGTGTCAGAATTGAGGTGGGTTTGTAGAACACAAGACAGGCTACTGAGTTTTATAGTTGTTTGTGATTTAGTTTTAATAAGAGTAAAGCACACAGATAGATATTTGCGTAATGAGTTGCAGTAATTATTGTCTTGTTTTTTCCCTTTGAGTAAAAGTTAAAGATGTAAGTCAAGTCAATCTCCAGATCTCATTAAGTTAGCCAAAGGTTGTAAGTTTTTATTTTACTTTTTATTTACTGCTTATAGAGCCCAAAATGTATTCAAGACAGTTTGTCAGAACTCCAGCTGTCAAATAAAATTTGTTTCATTCTTCAAGTGGTGACTCTTTCAGTTGGCAAAGTTTATTTTTTAATTCTTATTTGTCTCTCTAAAAGACGAGAAGAAGTCCATGGTGAAGCACAACGTGTGTTACGATGTCTTCCTGGTAGAAACAAAAAGGAAAGTGCTTCTAAGCAGATGCCATCTTTTCCAGAAATGGTATATTACATTCAGGAAAAGGTAGGGATTTTATCTATAGGTAATTAGTGTGAAACATATAATAGATGTTGGAGTAAAAATGGACATTTTAAATGTAAAAATTCTATACTTAGATATTAAATAATAAAGTTCCTAGCAATCATAGTACTTACAGTAAGAGGGAGCTACAAAGTAAGGAGAGAAATATAATTCTGATATAAAATTGGTTTGTTTAGCCTAAATATAAATGGCTTGTAATTCTTTTAATGCTTGTCAGCATTGAGTATGTTGAAGAAAATTTTCCTTTGGTATGACATAGTTAAAAACACATCTTTAAAAAGATTAAATTTGTTTGTTTTGCTAGCTTTATCCCCTCTTTAATGACACCAGATGTCATAAAGTAAGGATGCTTTGGAGCAGCTCAGGGTTTTTCTACTATTGTTATTCCAAATTCTTTTGTAGATCTCTGCTTTGCACAGGGTTTCTGCAGCTGATTCAGAGCATTGGCAGCAGTAATCCTCAGCACTGACTGTCCCACTCTTTATGTTGGTCTGTTTTGATTATGTTAGAGAATAGCATTTTGAGTGTGAGGGACATATGCAGCAGGAAAATGTTTTGTTTTGAAAAGACAAATGCAGGTGACTGTTTTGGTTAGAAAAAGACAGAAAAATGTTTTGTTTGGAAAAAAACAAATGCATGGGACGGAGAGGTAGCTAAGTGGTTAGGAACATATACTACTCTTGTAGACCTGAGTTTGATTTTCAGGATCTGTGTCCAGCTGTATGTGACTACAACTCTGGAGGATCCAATGCATCTGTCCTCTGTGGGGCCCTGCATTCGTATGCACACACCCACACCCAGATACACTTGCATTCACATAATATAAAATGATAAAAATAAATCTTTAGGGCTGGAGAGAAGACTTAACAGTAAGAGAATTCGCTGTCTTGCAGAGGCCTGGTTTGGTTCCCAGCGTCCACATGATGCCTCATTATCATTGTAATCCTAGTTCCAGTGGATCTGACTGAGTGTGCATATGGTACACTTAGATACACTCAGGCAAAACATGCATATACATAAGTAAAAATTATTAAATTTTTAAAAAGGGAAAATCCTGAAAAAGTCAAATGAAAGGGACTGGAGTCAAGAGTACACTGGCTTTTTTCCAACAGGACCTGGGTTTGATCCCCAGAATTCACATGGTGGTTCACAACCTTCTGCAGCTCTAGCTCAGGGGATATTATATGCCCTTCTGGCCTCAACATACTCTGCATGAATGTGATACACAGACACATATTCTGGAAAACACCTATATAGAGAGAGCAAAATAAACCTTAAAAAAACAAACAAAACCCCAAAGACAAATGCAAATCAGCAATAGCAATATAGCTAGAAGTACAGTTATTTTGAGCTGAGTAAGAGAACAGTTAATTTTCAAAAATTTAATTTGTTTTGGGCTTATTTTTATTAGGCTTCCCATCGTATGAAAACTCCAGTCAAATACATGACTGGAACCACTGTCCTTCCATTTAATCCAGCAGCATTTGGAGAGGTAGGACTTTTGTGTCTTCCTGTGTAGTGGCTATGAAAACTAACATCATACCTAAGGTGTGTCTGATCCTTTGCATTATATTAAACTTATATTATGGTATCCTTGTCCTTTTAGGGTGTTTGTTTTGACAAACAAGGCCTAGTATTTGGTAATTTGCTTTGTTTTAATTCATAGTTAACTCACTGAGGTTTCCTACTCACCTCCAACCCCTGTCTCAGGCATCAAACCTGGGGCCTTAGAAATGCCAGACAAGTACTCTACTGCTGAGTCACCCCTAGTTCCCAGTCCCTGTCTTTATTACAGAACAAGGTGCTCTGCGTTGGTTACTGTTGGGCTTTTGTGACAAGTTAGATTTGACTTCTAAAGCCAATATACTGTTGAAATTACTAGGGTTTTCTAGGCTGGAAGGCAAGATAGGGTTTATCACATTTATTGAGAGTATTAATTTATCACATCTAAGGTGGATTTTACGTTTAAATTACTGATTTGCACCAATTAAACTGCAATTAATCTTGTTAGAGTAGGAAGATGGCTAGGGGTGTAGCTCCTTGGTAGGGTGTCTGCTTAGCGCCTGAAGGGATATGGCTTCAGTCCTAGCATGAAGAAGAAAAAGTAGTCAAGCCTTTTACTTTCATTAAGAAAACACATTTGGATTTGTGAAATCTTGTTACTCCTTTTGTTAAATTATGTTAATTTAGTTAGCATAGTGAATCATGTTTCCTGGCTTCTATTAAAATTTTGTAGTGTTTTATAAAGGAGGGCATGGAGTGAAATCTGAAAATTGTCATGTTGAAGAATATGCCCCACACTGACTTTTTAAGAAGTTGGCATTTCTCATCCTTCTGGTTTTAGATAGTTCTTTACTTGCGCATGTGCCTGGCTCATAGTGCAGGTGTGGTGCCCACCTCTCAGAGTTTGGCTGATATGCAAGATCATGCTCCAGCTATTGGACGGTACATTCGGACGTTAATGTCAAGCAATCAGGCGACAGCTTCATCTTCTAAGAGTGGAGAAACCAACCCTGTTCAAATCTACATTGGCCTGCTTCAACAGCTGTTAGCAGGTGTTGGAGGTACGAACATAATCATACTAAGAAAAAATAGTAAAACAATTAAGCAAAAAGTTAATTTTACCTTTCTCTTCAGTATTTGTACATCTGGCTCCAGTGGGCAAGTTACAAACCTTTGATCTTACAGATGACCCTGGTTAAACCCATTGGGCCTCAAAATATAATAAAAAGATAGTAATTGGGAAAAGGACTTGTAGGTAGGAGATGGTTATGTGTGTGTGTGTGTCTGTGTGTGTGTGTGTGCGTGTACAATAATAGGGAGGAGAAAGAAAGAAATAGAGGGTCAGGAGTTAAACTAATCAGAACATACTATATAGATACACGAAATCCGCAAAAAATAAATTCAATAAAAATGTAAAAAATTAAATTTTAGACTGTGCTAAGAATTTGCAGCCAATCTATTCCAACCTTCTTGACTTTTGTAACTAAACATTAACCATTGTTTAGTATCTCAGTCTACCTGATTTATTTTTGGTGCATTTTTCATTTCAGAAAGATGTTAATGTAGATACATATTTGTCTTTTTAAATGCATATGAAGAGGAGGACATCCTATTGATAACTGAATTGCATTCTATATTTTGAATTGAATTTTTCCATCTTTAGACCAGAATTTGTGTTTAAACAGTAGTATTACATTTGAGAGGAATTTAGGGATTTCTGTGTATTCATTCTTTTTCATGAAAGTTAAAATAGTTCTGAATTCTTTTTTAGGTTTGCCAGTCATGTACTGTCTCTTGGAAGCTGTGTCAGTGTATCCAGAAAAATTGGCTACCAAATTTGTAGACAAAACAGAATGGATCAAGGTATGTCCTCATGACATGTTTATTTCTTTAAGAATTCAGGTATTTCAAACTAATTAAAGTATCTTTTTTCCTACCAGTCTTAATATGCTCTTTACTACCTTTAAGTCATTTTAAAAATGACTTAAAAAATGAAAGCATGCAGGTCAACATCCCTCATGACCCATCTTGGTGATGCTGGGAGATGAATTTAAGAATCATCAATTAAAAATATTTTTCTGAGCTGGGTGGTGGTGGCACACGCCTTTAATCCCAACACTCAGGAGGCAGAGACAGGTGGATCTCTGTTGAGTTCAAGGCTAAGCGTAGTCTACAGAGCGAGTTCCAGGGTAGCTATAGCTGTTACACAGAGAAACAAACAAGCAAAACAAAACAACAACAAAAACCGCTTCAAAAATATTTTATGATAATAGGTATATAATTTTGAAAAACACATTTACACTGTATATTTATTTGTCAAGAAACACTTCTGTAGTTGTAACATGCCTTTAAATCTTCTCAATTTCCCACTCTTCCTTGCTTCTGACAAACATGCAAAGGACATTAATAGTTTTATGAGGTAAAACCTTCTATATTGCTTATGCATATATACATAAAACTATGTATTTAAAGTGTTTCCTTTCACAGTTTTGAATTTCTTTTACTGGATAGTAGTCTTGTAACTGTAGAAAACTCCTTTTTATTTTAACAGCTTCATCATTTTCCATTGCTTGGTTAATTCTAGATCCTTATTACTGACCATCTAGGATTCTTATCTGTTGCAGTACATAATACTATTTAATACTGTTTTCCGTTCAGAGATAATTTTTCATAGCAGGGAGGATTTATTGTATTTCATGGGCGAATGTATGAGTGAGAAGTGTAGGTTTTAGATTTCCAGATGTGGAAGACACGTGTCTGTAATTTTGATCATGCCCACCCTTCATGTGGGCAGTACTAAGTTATGCTACCAGCTCAAGCAAGAGTGTTCTTCTCCTATAACACCAAAGGTGTTAGCAAATAAAATTGTAAGTGTAATTTGAATTTAGTAAAAATATGGCTCATACAGTTGTGTATGTATCTCTGTTGTGCTGTAATGTAACTCATTTTGGAAACTAGCTTGAGTTACGGTAAAATTTATAGATTTTATCTTTAAATTTGAAAATAGGAATGTAGTTTGTCAAGAGATACAAGTTTTTTATTTTTCTTGAGAAGATTTGGTCTTTTGAATGTGCTTCTTATTTTAAAAAGGGTGTTCATTCTTTGTGAATATTTTCTAATTTAAACTAATGTAAGTTTTGATCACTTAATAGAAGGTAAGAAAACTTTTGTGATATGAAGAGAAACTAGAATATGAGTTTACTTCTAGGGCCTGTTATGCTGTGAACTAAAAATAAGGTTTTATTCTTGCTTTTTCTTTCTCCTTCCTTCCTTTCATTTTTTTCTTTCCTTTTTTTTCCTTTTTGAGACAAGGTTTCTCTTTGTAGCCCTGGCTGTCTAGAACTGAATATATAGACCAGGCTGGCTTTGAACTCAGAGATCCACATGCCCCTGCCTCCTGAGTGCTGGGATTAAAGGCGTGTGCCACTGCCACCTAGCCCTATTGTTCACTTTATCTGAAAAAAAAGTGCTGGAGTTTGAAGAGTGCTTTTCACGTGGTAGGCAGGTGTTTTCCCTCCGAACCACAGCTATAGATCTTTTATAATTTTAAGTAGGTGAAAAAAATAACAAAACGCATTATTTCATGACATACAGGCTGCAGTCCTCATTTTATTGGAACACATTTGTGTCCATCCCTCTATGTATTATCTTTGCCTGCTTTTGTGAACAGTGGCATAATGGAGTGGTCCCCAGAGTGACCAGATAGACCACAGGGTCTTGGTTTTTCACTGAAAAATTGATTTAATGATCTTTATTTTAAATCAACTACATTTATTTTGCCTGTTTTAATGGACATGCAGCTAAGATTTTTTTGTTGTTGTTTTGAGACAGGGTTTCTCTATGTAACAGTCTTGGCTGTTTGAACTTCCTTGGTAGACCAGGCTGGCCTTGAACTCATAGAGATTCACCTGCCTCTGCCTTCTAAGTGCTGAGATTAAAGGCAAACACCACCACCAACCAGTTGAGATTTTTGTATATAATTTCAGCTCATTACAATTTTTCTTTTTATTTATTTTACGTTTTTAATAGAATATAATTAAATCACTTCTCCCTTCTCTTTCCTCCTTTTAATCCTTCCCATATTCCTCCCCAACTCTCAAATTGATAGCCTCTTTTTCTATTAACATTTTATATATATGTATGTGCGTGTATATATACGTATACACAAACAGAGAGAAATATATTCATACAGTCTGATGAGTTCATTTTTGTTTTGTTGTTTGTGTGTATATGATTTCAGGGCTGACCACTTTGTATTGGATAACCAGTCAGGGAGCTCATCCCTGGGAGAGGCTAATTCTCCCTCAGCAATCATTGGTTGCCTGTAGTTCTTTGTCTAGGGGTGGGACCTGGTAAGATTTCCCTCTACTGTGTTAGCATGTCTATTAGTATTGTCATTGTTCGGCTCTTGTTTATCCAACCAATTTGAAGAGAGACAGTCTTATAACACCTCTATCTCCAAAACCTGTTCTGTGATGTTACGTGAATCATAGAGGCAGGAGCTGTGCTGCAAATGTATCAATTCAGGCTGGACTCCCCCACAATCCATTGATGTTTGCATTGTGTTCAGTTGTGGTTTTCTATAATGGTCTCCATTTGTTATAGAGAGAAGCTTTTTTGATGAGACATGATAGATATTCTTACCTCTGGGACAGGAATAAGATTTAGATTGTAGTTAGGAATTAGCCTGATCTAACTAAGTGGTAATTGTTCTTTTTTAATACCTCATTAGTCCTGGGTAGTTGGCTAGATTTCTAGTACCAGGCATGATTTCCCTTCTGTTGAATGGGCCGTGAGTCCATTTAGACAGCTGTTGGTTACCATTGATTTGGCTTGCCATTTCTACACGTTTCTAGATATCTTGCCATGCTGGTCATTGTTGTGTCTCATAGATGTCACAGCTGAATAGGACTGTTAATTGTCTCTTCCCCCCTTGGCACTTGCATAGTATTTTGTGGTACTATGGAAGCTAGACTGTGGGAAGGACAATTTCAGGTTAGATCCAGTTCAACTATATTAAGCTTGTTTTTGATAATTTCATATGTGAACATAATATATTCTGATAATTCTCTCCCTTATTTCTTTTTATCTTCCTCTCATACCTTTTACCCTCTTCCATCATACCACTGGCCTCTTTTCCATATTCATGACTTTTGGGTTTTTTATTTTTTTGTGACCATTTAGTTTAACCAAGGCCATATATATGTGTGACCTTTGTATTATAACTGTCCATTGGAGCCTGGCAGAGTCATTTTGTTTGGAAATAATAGTTTCTTGCATTGCATTTTTCATGGAGAACAATAGATTGAATGTTAAATATATAATTTACTTTTATAATTTTAAATGTCAGAACTTGTCAGCAGGAAGATGGCTATGAATCATATATCTCTCTCTTTTCTGTGTTGCTCAGAGTCTGATGAGTAGCAGTAAAGAAGAAATGCGTGAATTGGCTGCCTTGTTTTATTCTGTGGTTGTGTCAACAGTATCTGGAAATGAATTAAAGTCAATGATAGAACAACTTATAAAGGCTACAAAAGACAATCATGTATGTTACCAGTTTATCTTCATTATTTAAATAAAACAACTTTGCATTTTGACAAAATATACAAACCTGTCTCAGAAACTCAGGCACTGTTATTAATCCTAGGGCAAGTTTTCTTTTTTTATACCAGCAGATTTATCCAGTTTGAGATCTAAGTACTGTCATGACAAGAACGTAGGAGCCATTTTGCTAGAAAGAATCAATTTCTACTTTGTGCCTGTAAGACAGTAAAAAATATGAAATTTTGATTATAAGATATAAAAAATGACATTTTGTTTCTACCCCATTTTTCTCTCAGTTCTGGAAATAGTTGAATCTTTAAGGGACATCTTCTTAGATTAGGAAATTTACTTGCAAGAGTGGACTAACCTGAGTTTGTTGGAGTTTTTCAGCCTGAGTCTCACTGTGTAGCTGAGGCTGCTTTCAGACTTGAGAGTCTCTTGCTTTAGTATGTGCCGCTGTACTCAATTTTGTTTTCCTCTTTTTTAGTAGGTGATAGGGTTTTACATAGTATCTGATTGTACTTTTAGTTTTTAGGTTTCCATTTGTAAAGCAAACTTATACATTGTTAGCCTTTATAAGTAAAAATTGCATAGATGTGTTGATTCAATCACTTAAGTTAGTAGATTTTAATTATGTGTTTGAAAAGTACTGTTTTAGTTAATGTGCACATTGTGGTAGGCAGTTATTTGGGAATCCCCAGGACTGCCTGGTGTTCAATTATTAGCTCTTTCCACCCTCATCTCTGCTACCACTTAATAACTGCAGTAAAAGCAAACTTGATTAGTATATTACCTAATTTGTATTTGGAGATTTTAGTAGTTAGAAAAAGGACTGCTCATTGTATTTTGTTGGCAGTATAGAGAAATTATCCTTGAGCATTATGATAACTAGTTGTATAAACAAGAAGAAAACATAATGGGATATAGTGATGCTCAGTGGTTAAGAGCACTTGGCTGCTTTTCAGAGGACCTGGGTTCAATTCACAACACCCACATGGCAGCTCACAACCGTATGTAACTCCATTTCCAGGGATCTGATACCCCTTCTGGTTTCTGGAGACAGTGCATGAACATTAGCACACATTGAGGCTGACACTCATACATAAAATAAAAATTAAATAAGAAGGAAAGTATAAGGACTACAGAAGCATATTTAAAAAGTCACCTGACCCACAGTTGAGGTTGTATGAAATTAAAGTATCTAAATCTGGATATGAGTAAAGATTCTCAGCATTCTCTGTTAGAAACTGCTCTTATTTAGGTTTGAGTCATTGACTTCCAGTAGAATCGTTTTATTTTCTAGCCTTAGGTTTTATCAGAGAAATTACTCTAACAATAGTTATTTCAGCATGTCTTTTCATGTGTGAGGTACAAACAGTGCTGTCACGTTATTAAATTCAGAGTCCTGAGGTACAACATGGATCTTTGCTTGCATTGGGATTCACTGTGGGAAGATACTTGGCTAAGAAGAGGATGAGAGCAGCAGAGCAGCAGGACCTGGAGACGGATGCTGGTCTCTTGCCTGAGCAGGAGGAGCTCATTCGCAGTGCTACGGAAACAATAGGTCAGTGTCTGTACTGACTTGGGTGCTGCAGGGTTTGAATTATGTTAAATTTTTAATATGGTATTTTAGTTTCTTGTAATACTGCACTTTAAAGACACAAGCTTTTCCATAAAATAATCTGTTTTCTCTGTGTTCTTATGGTCTAGTGTCAGTTATGTTACGGGAAACTAACGCTCAAGGACACTTGAGTCCCGCTGTCTTGCTCTCTACTATTATATAGCTGTCAGAAAACACCAGAGACCTTCATTTCCTGTTGCTGCTTTAAAAAATTAATACCTGGCTGATTGTTTTTAAGTCATAAGAATAACTAGTGTGCTACTCTGTTGTGTCTACATGTTCTCACAGGTTCATTTTTAGACAGTACATCACCTCTGTTGGCAATTGCTGCCTGTACAGCCCTGGGTGAAATCGGCAGAAATGGTCGTCTCCCGATCCCCAGTGAAGGATCTGGATTTACCAAACTTCATCTGGTAGAAAGCTTACTCAATAGAATCCCTTCCAGTAAAGAAACAAATAAGGCAAGCCTTTCTTTTTCTTTTTTCCCCTTTCCTTTCTGGAATTCATAGTTGTATGAACTAACAAAGCTGAGTTATTATGAGTATAGTCATCTGTGTGTAGCCATTCGTGCCCACTCCAGATAGAATAAGGTTTTACTAATGTGTTAAAAATGATAAAGATGTGATTTTGATAAAGATATTTGCTTTTTTAATTTGCTTTTGAGGGAGACATGTATAAACTGCTTTGTATGTTATCTTTTGACCCAGTTATTCTAATTTAGCTCCTTAACAGTTTGGCTTTGAGTGACTATTTTTGTCATGCAAAAGATAGATAATAAAGTGCTCAGTCTCCTGATCCATATAATTTTAGGGCAGTGTGGAATCTTATTTTCTCACAGCCATTTTGGCTTGGAGAAGTGTAGGCATTAGGAAGCAGTGTGAATAAGCTGAGGGAAGAATAGTTATAGTTTTTAAGTTGAGATAATTGTTTTCGTAGACTTTAAAAAATTCTTGTAATTAAAGTACCTGATGTCGAAGATGAAGGTGCTTTAATGAATAGGAAAATACCAGTTTCCTATAAGTTTTCAAAAAACCATTGTAGTCTTGTTCTTGGATTAGCTGCTATTTAAAACCAAGACAATACATTATATAGTTTTCTTTTTAGCTATCATTATCTGGTTTTTGTTAGCCATTGATGAATAATGCAAGTTACCCAAGATACCATGCTACAGGTTTCACATGTCTTAAAAGTAAGTCTTTAAAAAGATGTGGTGAAATAGGCATAGTTGTCATTTCTGTGCAAGATAACAAGGAAAGAGTTTCAGAGGACTGATATAACTTGCCCAAGGCCTACTAAGTTGTATAGATAATGTTGTACCTATAAACCACATTTGTTACCTTGACAGTTTAAATAATAAACCTAAGACTTTTTTATTTTTAATTTTTGTAGGTATAGATTCTTAATGGGCTTAGTTTTCTGCTTTTACTGTCTTTATAATTCTGTAAAATTGGGCACTTTTGTAATAATGTGGGCATTGGTATATTTGGCAGATGGATTTCCTCTTCCTGTCTTTTCATCTTGGAAATACTGTTTTGAGATAAAAACTGTTATTTAATTTTTTTTAATTTTAAAAAAAGAATCTGTGTTCTTCCAGATGAAAGAACGAGCAATCCAAACATTGGGCTATTTTCCAGTTGGAGATGGGGGTTTTCCCCATCAGAAACTCCTTTTGCAAGGTCTGATGGATTCTGTGGAGGTATTTATATTGTTACTCAAACATTTTTTAGTTGTTTTGCTTACTCTTGAAATTTTAAAATTTTGTTTTATTGGGTGATTATTACTTTCTTTTATGTGTATGGGTGCTTTATCTTTTTGTGTCCCTCTTATAGTGCCCATAGAGGCCAAAAGAAGGCATTGGATCCCCTTAAACTGTAGTTACAGATGCTCATTAGTCATTATGTGGGTGCTGGAAATTGAACCTGAGATCTCTGGAAGAATAGTCAGTATTCTGAAGTATTGAACCATCTCTCCAGCACCTACTCTGAGATTTTTTTTTAAACTAAACATTTGTTCCTTCATCATATTTAATTTTGAGTGCTAGCTTTAGGCTTGTTACTGTGTTAGATATAGCTCTATGAATTGTATATCTGGGAAAGACTCATTATTTTTGAGTGGACCATGGTATAGTAGAACTAGAATAAACCAATTAGCCCTTTGTGGAGAGTTATAGCTGATATTCTAGTTGCTATTGAGTTACTGATGCCCAGTGTTGTGCAAAAAGACCTATAGTTAGTGAATACTAGCAAATTGAGCAAATTGTGGTGTCTTAACATGACCTAATCTTGCCTCTGCCTACCTCACGTTTGTGTACCAGCCTCTTTGCTCTGAGCTTCTGAAAAGCTCATGTTTCCTTTTCAGATTGTTGCTGTGCTCCTTGAAAACCTTTTTGGCATTTAAACTAGATTAGATTCTTTAGTTACAGTGGCTTGGAACCCTTTTCTTTATAGTATTTATCATATCTTCTCACTGTTCTTTATACAAAAGGCAGGGTCTGCTTTGCTCATCATTATTCAAGTATCTAGCAGTATGATTGTAAAGGTAGATTTTCATAAATATTGGTAGAAGTAAGCGATTAGGAAGATATTTGCATAGAAGGCAGGAGAATCCTAAAGGAGGGTGTGATTGTGTCAGAGAATTCTGCTTGAATGGGAAGTAACTCCTGAGCTCTGCCTGATAGGAGGAAAGAAACAGACTTTAATTGAGGCTGAAAGATGTGAGGTTTAAGATAACTGAGTAAGAGAACTGGAATTGCAATTCAAGCCTGCTTTCTTTTGTTTCTTCTCTGTGGGAGAGTGAGTCCAGGTACTTGCCCATACTGAGCATGCACTCTACCACTGAGCTGTGTCCCCACTTCCATATAATGTCTTCACAGTGGGTTAAACTCATGCCAGTATCATCAGATGCTGGTTGTCTTAGTTACTTTTCAGTTGGTCTCACAAACACCACAACCAAGGCAACTTACAGAGGAAAGAGCTTATGGCTTATAGTTCAGAGGGTGAGTCAGGACCATCTTGGCAGCAGGCAGTAAGGCACTAGAACAGTAGCTAAGAGCTTGTATTCAGATCCACAAGTATGAGTTAGAGAAAGCTAACCCTAGTGACATACTGCCTCTTACAAGGCCACACCTCACAGTCCTTCCCAAATAGTCCCACCAGCTGGGTACCCAGTGTTCAAATATATGAGCTTATAGAAGTCATTCTCATTCAAGCTACCACATCTGTTTCATTGTAACCTCTTTGAAAGAAGCTCATGTTTACTTTTTCATCTTTTTCTTTGTAATGTCAACTCTGGTTGTGGTTAAGTGAGAGCTTGTTGGGTTCTCTAGCATAGTTTGATGTCATTGTTTTAAAAGTTTAGAAATACAAAAACAACCCTGAAAAACCAAAACCATGGAGTCAGTGTAGAAAGATTAAAGGATAAGGATGAGTGAAAAACAATATGAGAAACAGAATCCTAAAATAAGGTCCTAGTGTGCTTAGATCAAGCCTGGGACTTTACCCATAGACCAGTACTCTCCTAGTGAATACCTGACCAACCCTACTTTAAACTTCATTTTGGAAAAATTCAAACCTATACAAAAGAATAACAATATAGTGATTCTCCATAAACTTGCCTTATTTAATTAATTCTATTTCCTTGCTATATAGTAAGCCTAGTTACCTTATCATTCCTAAATTAGCTATTGGGTTTTGGTTTTGGTTTTTATGCCAATTATGGTGTCAACAGTAGGAAATATGTAATTAACAGGATCCTTTCTGTTGAAATACCTTTTCTCGCTTTAAAGGTCTCCAGAGGAGCTTTTGACCAGAGATGCTGTGGAACTAAAGTCCTCAGCTTATTACTTCTCTAGATTAGGAAGCCTGTGGTGAGAGCACTGGATTCTTCATGAAGACTTTACACTAGATGAAGAACAGCAGTGCGAAACTTGTGTTTGCTGTAGTTGCTATGCTTCTCCCCCTCATATTCTCTCCATTCCTCAGGGCATCTTTCCTTCTCTTATACATAAATGTTTCACAGTAAGCAGAGAGAAATGCCAGAGGGCACTCAGACACGTTCACCTCCATATTGGGGTGGTGATTCCTGCTTGTAAAACAGCACCAAAATTTCTGAATTAAAATGTAAATATTTGAGTATGTAGCTACACAGAATTTTGTTTGACCTTTGAAGTTTTAAGAATAGTGCAGAGAATACCTGTATACCCTGTGATATATATTTATCAAGTTTTAACATTTTATATTTGCTTTATTCTCTACTTTTTTCAGGACTTTTTGAGAGTAGCTTGCAGATAGCATAGAAGAGTGTGAAGAGTTTTTATAAAAATGTAGTGGTCATTGTTCATTGTGCAGTTACTATAGTCAGGCACACTAAATAGTGAAAGCTTTGTCTAAATTAGTATCATTTAATCCTTATGGCCTGATGAGGTAAATGATGATATTGTGTTGATTTAACCGGTAAGGCTGTCAGATAGATGTAGCTGATGAGAAAATGAGCTAGAAATTCCATTGAGGTGGCTTCACCTTTGAACCACCCTAAGCCCCTACATAAGCCTACCATTTTCAAAGATTAATAGCCTCTACATAGTGAGTCTGTGCTGAGGGTGAGAAGCAGTCTCATGGATGTGAGAAATGATCTTCAAATTTGTCTTAGTTCTCCATTCCTTCATTCCAACTACTTCTGAATCACTGAGTTAGCTTAAACAAGGAGAAAGTGAAAATAAAACCTGCTGAGAAGTAAGATATAATGCAGCTCTTTTGGGCTGTGGTGGTGCATGTCTTGAATCCCCGCACTTGGGAGGCAGAGTCAGATGGATCTCTGTGAGTTCAAGGCCAACCTGGTCTACAAGAGTTAGTTTCAGAACAGACTCCAAAGCTACAGAAAAACCATGTCTCAAGAAACCAGAAATAAATAGATAAGTAAATAAATAAATAAATAAAACAGCTCTTTTATAGAAATGGATATTTAAGGGAAATGCTCTCCTATTCATGGATTCTGTTTTCCTCCATTGTAGGCCAAGCAGATAGAACTTCAGTTTACCATTGGTGAAGCCATCACCAGTGCTGCAATAGGAACCAACTCTGTGGCTGCCCGAGATGCCTGGCTGGTGACTGAAGAAGAATATACACCTCCTGCTGGTATCAAATATTTATCTATTGATTTACTGAGTTTCTGAGTGGCTTTCTTCTGTTCTCTGTCATATTCGAGGCAAAAATATTTTTCCCCAAATATTGATGCATGCCTTCAAATTTGGTCTATCAAGGAGAATGGTTGATTAAAGAAGATTGAACAAACTAGGTAGTGGTGGTTCACACCTTTAATCCCAGCATTCAGAAGACAGAGGCAGGAGGATCTCTGTGAGTTCAAGGCCAGCCTTGTCCACATACTGAGTTCCAGGCCAGCCAGAGCTACTGCCCCTTCCAAAGATTGAATATAAAAATTAGAACTTTCCCAGCCTCTTGTATCTAATTCATTACTACATAATGAAGCTCCACTGTCCCTTGCTAATCCTGGAAGTGCGCTAGAATTTAGTGACTGCATAATCAAGAGAGTATGTATGTGATTCCTGAGTATATATTACAGACATTAAGATTTTAGACATTAAGATTTATGCCTGCAATCCCAGCACTTTGGAGGCTTAGGCAGGAGGATTGCAAGTTGAAGAACATATGGGCTAAATAATGAGATCAAAACCAGTTTGGGCTGTGTAGTGAGATTTTTGTCTCCATAGCAAAACAAAACAAAAAAAACCCCAACAAAACCAAAATCAAGGCCTAGCAAGACCACTCTGCAAGTCAAGGTGCTTACTGCCAAGTCTGATGGCCTGAGTTCCATCACTGGAACCCTATGACATAGAACCAGCTCTAGCAGAGCTGACCTCTCACTGTCATGTGTGTGCTGTGGCATGAGCTTTCATGCATATCCACATGTGTGCACATGTACACACAAAAAATGAATAAGCTCAGTTTTAAAAATTAAAGAAAAAACAAAGTAAAACAAAAAAATCCAAATTAGAAAAAAACTCAGTTATCTTCTTGGATTGATTTGAATTTCAAATTGAAAATATATTTTAGTATTGAACAAGGGTTGTTTTTATCTTTAAAGGTAAAAGATAATTCATAAAGTATTTTTATTTTATCTTCTTAGTTGGGAAAATTAAATAAGAATGTTTTCATGGTAACAATGCCTTTGTGAATTGTATTTCATAATGAATATAGTTATTATACTTAGTGTTATAGTTAACATTTATCATTGTAGTATCATCTTCACCTATTATCATAGAAGACTTAAAAGAACTAGGAAAACCATTTTTCTTACAGTATAAATGTGGTTGATGGAAGCCAAACTAACTCTCTGAGGCTTCTGTTTGAATGCATGTGAGGTAAAGCAAGACAATATTCGTATAATGGAAGGGGAAAGAGGCATTCATCAAGCCTCAGTACTGTTGGGATTGTGAAACCCCAAGGAAGGGAGACAAATGTGTTATAGCTGGAAGACAAAATTGAAAGGCAAAGCTATTGCTTGGTTTGTTCTTAGATGGAAGCATAAGAAAGATTTAGTAAAGGAAAATGGCTGAGATTGAAGAGAGTGGGGAATTTTTATTCCAGTGAACTAGCGTTATTTCATACGTTAAAATGCTTAGCTTATACTAAGCTCCTGGACATCTTGATCATTTTTTTTATTTGTATTTTTCGAGACAGGGTCTCTCTGTGTAGTGTTGGGGCCTGTCCTGGAACTCACTCTGTAGACCAGGCTGACCTTGAACTCACAGAGATCTGCCTCCCTCTGCCTTCCAAGTGCTGGGATTAAAGGCGTGTGCCACCACTGCCTAGTGGTCATGTGTCATGTGGTTATTGTATGATTGTTGATTTAACTGTGACTTTTTAAAGGAAATTATATTTGTGTGTTTTAATCATAATCATTCTTTGCTTTTTCCTCAGGTGCCAAAGTGAATGATGTTGTCCCTTGGGTTTTAGAAGTTATCTTAAGTAAGCATATTATCAGCCCCAACCCACATGTGAGGCAAGCTGCCTGCATCTGGCTCCTTTCTCTTGTGAGGAAGCTAAGTACCCATGTAGAAGTGAAGGTGAGCTTCATAATATGCATTGTATATGTGATGAACTCTGTAAGGATCCCAGAGTATTTATAAATTAAAATAGGAAGAAAGTATGTGAAGGTTGGAATCATTAAGATAAAGGAGAAGTTCTGAAATAGGCTCCATGTGAAGCAGTGAAGGATGATGTTCTGATTAATACTGGCAAGAACATGATCTAAATGTGAAGATGTAATGTCAGAAGTGCCAGTAATGGGGACACTCATACTGGGACAAAAAAGGTTAGAGCAAATGCTTAGCCTACCTGTGTAGGGTACAACTTCTAGTGATGTGAACATCTATAAAGGTGAGGGAATGGAAAGGTTCATGACTGCCTTGGTCCTAAGACTCCCTGACCTCAGTGTACCTTACAGTGAGGTGCTTTATTCTCCGAAGAGGTAGGATTTCAGTGCTCTAATGCCTTTTCTCTTCTTTCAGTCTCATCTTAAAGAGATTCAGAGTGCATTTGTTTCAGTTCTGTCAGAAAATGACGGTATGTTGTTGGTAAATTTTATTTGACTTGTCAAGTTCTTTAAACTTGTATTTAAAGTTTTAAAAAGTATGGGTTAATGAGCTGTAGCACAAATACCGCAGAGCCATGTGACTAAGACAAAGTGAGCCATATACCTTCTTAATCCCAGCATGTGGGAGGTCAGGGCCAGGAGGATCGGGAGATTCTGTCTCTATCCCAGAACTGCAATACAACTAAAAATTAAATGTTTTAGTATCAAAGGTAATTATATTAAGGTGAAGGCCAGTATTAATTACCACAGAACCATATTCCTAGGGTATCAGAAATTGAAATTCTTTTATATGAATTACAGCATCTGCAACTTTACGTTTTTTTAAAAACAGATTTGAGGCCTTAACATTAGTGTTAAAACCTTTTCTACTTCTGGTTACTTTTCTTCTTTGATTAAAGCTAGGAAAAAGCAAATATTTTAAATGGGAAAGGGGAGGAGGTAGGAAGAGAGGAGAGAGGGGTAATGGGTTGGTGTGTAAAATAAATGGGAACAAAAGTTACTTAAATAAAACACAGAAAGAAGTTTAAAAAATCTTATTTTAAGACACGTGGCCTTGTTTTCCCTTAATTTTTCTACAGTTGGATATGAGTGTCGTAAAATCCTAGGAGATTGTGTCATCTCTAATAGAAACAGTGTGTGTTGGTATTCTCATCCCATGGTTATTGCTGTGACACTGTAGTTTATTGGCATTTTATTCCTGTTTGATCATGGCTTTCATTTTTGTTGTCTCATGATATACTGAGTTGATTTAGGAAAATAGAGTAATTCTGCTTTCACATCTCTATTTTTATATAATTTTGGAGTGAAGATAATTACTTGAAAGAAAATAATTGGCCAGAAGACAAATTTCTTTTAGAATAGTATAATTTTGTCTGCCATTTTTGTAGAACTCAGCCAAGATGTTGCCTCAAAAGGGCTTGGATTGGTTTATGAGCTGGGCAGTGAACAAGATCAACAAGAATTGGTGTCTACACTTGTAGAAACACTTATGACTGGCAAAAGGTACAGTGAATTTTAAAATTTCAGGTATGAATACATAGTACCTTGAGACTGATATGGAAGAAGGAAAAATTCCTTCTACTTATTAAAACATTGTATATCAATGCTTATTACACAGTTTATCCCAGTGTATAATCTGTTTACTTAGAAACATTGTACTATGTTATGATTTCCAACTTGAAGCCTACCACGATAGTTAAAACATCCAGGTTAGAAAAACACTGTAAAGCCTTTGGCTAAAAGAAGTTAAGATGTGATGAATAAACTTGAATATCATTCATTATCTGATCTGTGGTGAGTGCGTGGGGGGTGATTGGTTTTGTAATTGCTGCTTTCTTTTGCCTCCTTGGGGGAAGGGTAGTTTTTATGTGTGACAACAGTGGCTGTAACTTTATATAGAAATCTTTAATATTTGTGAATTTGTTTTGTTTGCATTTGAGTTTATAAAATTTGCAGTCTAATAGAAAAGAATAGCTTATATCTTTCATATACTAGATACAGATCTTATTGCTCTTTGTTGGTATGAAAAATTTGAAGCTAAATTTTTGTTTATTTGTTTTAGAGCTAAACATGAAGTTTCTGGAGAGACCGTGGTATTTCAAGGGGGAGGCCTTGGCAAAACACCTGATGGGTAAGTGTGCTAAATCTCAAGCCATTGATCGTCAACTAAGGCAGAGCAGGAATGGCCTTTATTGATGAATAAATAAAGAATGGCATGAGATAAAACCTTACTGCTTTAGATTGGGTTTCCTTGGAAACAGACTCTGAGCTAGAGATTTGTATGCTGGAGTTTATTGTAGTTTATTAATCCCCTGGGGATTGTCCTTGGGAGGGGTAAGTAGACAGTACCATCACTCTGATGATAGAGTGAAAATTGAACTGTTGCCATAGTCTCATTGGACACTGAATTCTTGAGGAACTTTAGGCTAGGATGGCATGGCCCATCGGGGTTGTCCTGCTCTGAGACACAGAGCCTTGACCTTAGACTCACTTATCAGGCAGTTATGCCTGTTCAGTGACTAATCATTGCTGGTAGGCTGCTTTGTGGGAGACCGTGACCTCAAAGACTAAGGTTCTCAGAGACTGACACTAGGTTCAGAACTCTGTGCTCCCAGGAAGTTGTGTTCTGAGTAGAGACCTTGCATAGTACTATGTTAAATTATTTATTTATTTATTTATTTCTGTGAAAACTTTGTGTCTTAGATTAGTCTTCCCATTTAGCATTTCAGATTAATTTTGGTGCTATCCCTCTTTCATTATTATTTCAGTGTGGTTTTATTGTTATTTTTCTTCTAAGAATTGTCAGGTAAATTATGATGCTTGTTCTGTTTCCTTTGTAGGATTTGAAAGAAAGCTGCAGGTGGCTTATCTGTCTGCTATTCCATTTCTCACTTGTTTTCACAAAGAAGGTTTTTTTTTATTTGCTTGTTTTTATTTTTGCTTTTCTGGGCTTTTCTTTGTTTTCTTCTTGTTTTTGGGGGAATGAGGTCTCATTATATTTTCTAGGTTGCTCCTGAACTAGTTGGTTCAGTTGAGGCCTCTGGTATGACTACAGAAGTATAAACCACTGTACCTGGCTTCTTTCTGAATTAAAAAAGTGCTAATTTTTTATAAAATGATATTTAAGCAAATAAAATTTTCCTAGAGGAAATTTAACACAGATGTTTTTAAATGACTCATAGTTATGAGAGATTATGTACACATGTTGAGTTTTTGAGTTGTCTCCCAAGGTGCAAAGAGCTTCGCATCCATGGGATGTCAGGCACATATTAGGTATTATGTTTGTAACTACCAAATACCTGATAAAAAATCAACTTGGGGTAGAAGGATTTATTCTGGTTCATAGTTGGATTCTGTAAGATCTGTCGTGGAAGGGAAGGAATGGTCATAGATGACTCCCATGGTTGTAGGAGTATTTAATGGTACTCCACCTCCTGACCTCTTAGAATAGGAAAGGAGAGATAGGATAGGAATTGGTACTGGACTATAGAATCTCAAAGTTCATTCCTTAGTAACTCCTTCCTCTAGAAAGCCAAGATCAGCATCTTAGAGATTCTACAATCTTCCAAAACAGCATTATGAGCTGGGTACCAAGTATTCAAACACTTGAGCCAATGGGAGACCTTTCATTTTGAAATCACAACAGGTTTTTAACCATCAGAAAGCCATAGGAATTATTGATGATTGAAGTATATGACTATATTCTTGTCTTCTGTCTTCTGTCTCCTCGGTGGTAATAATGGTACTAGCAACTGAGGGGAAAAACAACTTAAAAGAGACACCCCCCAACATTGATAGTAAAATGCACACCAGTCCAAAGATAGCTAGAAAAATGTCTTAGTATATATTTCTTTTTGTTTGTTTCTAAGCCAGGGCCTTTCTACTTACAAGGAACTTTGTTCTCTGGCAAGTGATCTCAGTCAGCCAGATCTGGTATATAAATTTATGAATCTGGCAAATCATCATGCAATGTGGAACTCCAGAAAGGTAAGTTGCTGTATTGTTTTGTTTCTTTCTTAAATTTTTGCTGGAGGTTAAACTCAGGACCTCATACATACCAGGCAAGTGCTCTAGTACTGAACAGTATACTACCAGATTTTCTCCAAGAGCAAACTTGGCACATTAGCCATGTAGTGTCAGTTGATGTCTGTGTCTGAGAGCCAGACTACCATAGTAGGCATTATTATTGCTGAAGCTGGAATATGAAATATTTTATTCAAGGACAAGTTTGAGAAAGACTATTTTCTTGCCTTTTTATATTTAATATGTTAGTATTTACTATGACAGTCATTTATAAATTATTCTTTATTACTTTTAGGGTGCTGCTTTTGGTTTTAATGTAATTGCTACCAGAGCTGGAGAACAACTGGCTCCTTTTCTGCCTCAGCTAGTTCCTCGACTTTACCGTTACCAGTTTGATCCCAATCTTGGAATTCGACAGGCTATGACAAGTATTTGGAATGCATTGGTCACTGACAAGTCAATGGCAAGTATCTGTGAACCTGTGTGTTCAGAAGCACTGTAGCTTGCCTGTGCTACCCTATAGGTTGAAACTCAGTGCTCTCCCATACAAACTTTGTTTGTTTATTGGCTGTCAATGCTTGTTGTTTGCTCTTTTCTTTCAAAGATGCTGTAACATTTACTAAGATCTAAAAAATGGAAATGATCTAAAAGTTCATTGGGTGAATAGATGGTTAAAAGAATGACAGTATATTCACATATATGTTATATTATATGTTAACAAGGATCACTGATGCCATGGGGGAATGGGTCACAAATCTATGCTTAAAGAGTTACTTTAGTTGGAAAGACAGACAAACGAAATAGTCAATTGACATATATTGTTTTTCTTGGTTCTGTCATCTGACCATTTACTGTTCTATCCTCCTTTCAGATTTGAAAGTTTTTCAGGAACTGCCTCTGAATATTGTTGTCCTGTTAGCTTTCTTTTTACTAAGTCCTAGGCAAACAAGCATTCTGTTGATTGTAATGGTTCTCAGTTCTGTACTGGCTCAGATAGGACATGTACTCCATCCATATTTACAAATCTTAGTGCCTGCTTGATGTCCTCACTTGTCTTTTATTTATATGTACTGTAACTGTAACATGTCCTGTAAAGAGCTGAAAAGAAAAACACCTTTTTTTATAATATTCACATTTTAAAAATTTA